>JAQFYC010002445.1:0-25663 GCA_034694165.1 Tomocerus mixtus
TGGAAATGATTAGAAGTCATAATATGAAAGTCATACATAATACACATTTGTGAAGAATCTAATGGACATAAAATATTGTCTCATGTCACATATTATGTATCTGTAAAACCCATTCTTGTGTATAAACTAGCTACCAATTACTAATTGTCGTATTGTATTATACAATACAGTTTATTAGATTTATACTTTCATAAACATTTCATATACACATAACCATAATCATAACTAAACATTTCATGTCTTATTATCATCTCAGTGTAAGATGATTACCCCGCACAATCTAATAATAAAAACCGGGTTGATAACCAAAAAGAATTGCCTATACATTATTATGAGAAGAAATGATTTTGCATCTCTGTCTGTATGTAGAATGTAGACTATGCAAAGTATGGAGCATCTCATCTACAAAGAAATCTTTTTGCATTGACAAAAACTTCATCCAAATGAGGTAAATTAAGCATATGCACAATAATATACAAAGCAACAAACCGAACATAATCTATGTACATATAAAATTGTACTTGCTTTTCGATTAATCTTTATACACGGAATTGTTTTTCAATCATGATAATCATCGGAATAAATATCCATGTTTTAATATGCTTACGATTTTTAATCTGTAAGTAAGCATTAAATTAAAGCCGTCTGTATTAATAATTTGCATATCTAAACCTTCTTGTTCGCATAAAGCATGATCTATAGCTTATACTTAGTACTACTCCCCCATAAGTCACCTTACCTACCCAAGGTAAAAAATACATACGCTATAAATACATATAGCATAGCCCTAGTCCAGATATTATACATAGTCTTTTGTAAATGCTAGTATGACGATTATGACCACTTTATTTTTGTTGGAAGAATTCCAAACAAGTCCAAGGTTTTATCCGAATCCGAATGTACGTTGTACATGACATATCGGTGCGTAGTTAAAGGAGAGATTTCACAAGTCCCAATCTTCCAAGCATTTGTAAGTAATTTGTCACCATGTACGTATTGTACTATTTATTGTAAGTAAAATTAATTTATGCTTTCACAATCCCATTTTATATTATTCGTTAACCAATAATGAATGTTTTTTGTAGCAAATAGGCTTGTTTTGTTGAATTTTCTACTCGTAAACTTTCTGGCAATGTATGATAAATATGCATACAATGAGATAATGATCCATTTCCTCTTTAATTACCTAATATTTAGCAATATCATTAGAATACCTTCAATGCAATCGTCGAAACTTGAAACTAATTGTGGTCGCCAGTCAGATCTTATTAAAATATTTTTGATTAGAACACTGCGATCTCATAATTTCCTTATTCATAGCATAACTTTCGATTCTGTCCGTGGAATAGTTGGCGTTGCGTTGGTGGTACTGATAACTACATTGAATTATAATAAATACCTTCGAAACAGTATGTAAAGTACGAGAGTGCAAAATGCAATATGAACTAGAAGCGAAATAGTCAGAACAGAAGAGTGCGAGTGTGGAATGAACAAAGAAAATAATACTACTACCTGCACCTGATGATACCTATACCTATTATATAATATGAACCTAGGTTATAACTTCATCAAAAGCTCTTCCGCTTGCACTTATTAGTCGAGGTTGGGTCGCGTCGGGGATATTTTTTAGATTTCAGACAAGAAACAGGTACTTTCCTTCGATATATAAGAAATCATTATACGATCCTCCATTTTTCTCCGTGTGGCCTTCATATAGATGCTGTCTCTTAAAGTACCCCAAAGTTCTGCAGCGCGAAAGATTTTACTAGATTTAGCTTACTAGATTATCTGACAATGCAATAGCCAGCATTAATTAATATTAATGATTCCCTCAAAATATCCCAAAGGGATTGAAAGACGATTTTTTATTTTATATATTATTAACAATATTGCTGCAATATGTTGCTATTAAGCGCTGCTATTCATATGGACCATTCTACTCATTTATTGCATTATACAAAGCCATTATCGGCAATATCTCTCTCCCTATCCAGCTATACATAATGTTCGCATGCATTTCGATTATGAAATCCAATTTTGGAATAGGTTTCCTGGAATTGTATCAAATTTGAATAAAGTATACATGCCTGTAGTAATACGTATCCAAATCCTAATATGTTTCAAAAACAATAGGCTACATAATATAACCCCAAGCCATCCGCTCCGTAAACTGAAAATTATTTTACTGCACAATTGCTTCAAAATTTGGAATAGAGACTACGGTCATTTATTGAAATATGTATTAGTCTGTAATCTGTAGTAAACATAACATATTGGGTCATTGGTATTCGATTGGTATATGTATTTCATATTGATGAAGATTAACCAAGCTTAATTACTCATATCTGTACGTAAATTATTTTATCTATAAATAAATTGTCATAGTCATGATTCATGATTCGTACATGAAATATTAATTTGCTAGTCGGTAAAATGATTCTTAACTAATTAATGCTACAGCAAATCTGGGTAATTATGCTTTCCTGGTTACGCCAAGATGGTAGCAGAATTTCATGAAATAGTTTTGGACCAAAATAATTATTAGACCACTTCTAAATAAATATCGAACCTACCAATATGAATAGGCATTAAGTAGTGAATGTATGTGTTCTTAGCAAGAACTTTCTAGAATTCTCGTTAAATGCTAATTCAAACTCACGGCTAGTGACAGTATTTATCAAAAAGTGGTCTACCGATTCTGTGGCTCAAAAACTGTTATTTCTAGGAAATTGTCGCTACTTAAGGGGCATTACACCGTTACAGCCTAATTACCCTTTTTTCCACCTGTACCATATTACAAACTACCAAGCTTATTAAGATACATTACTAAAATTCATTTACTTTGTTTACAATATCAATAACAATTCATAGTTGGACTAGATGTTATTTACATTTACGATATATTGTAATTAGTATATAGCACTAGCAGAATTAGTTTAATTTTTTTAGTAAAATGGCTATCCAATAGCAAACACTACATCATAACATACTTAGGTGGGTAATAACATGATAGCACATTAAATACAATAAGGAGGTACATTTTAACATATTGCCAATAAATGCTTGCATTTTATAATACTTGTTCATGGAAATAAGTGTGCATTGTACTAAATATTAACTTCAAAGTCAATACTAGCAAGACACAAGATGCATTTGCAATTTTACATAGGTAGACATATTAGAAAAGAATTACATATATTGACTTTTATTATAAGCATTCAATTTTTGACAGAATGTACCAAAACATCAAACATGGAAAATGGTAACAAATACAGCCAAATTACGGCCAAAAATATAAACACTTAAAATAGTGGCTATTACATAACAAGGGATCTAAAAGTCTTAGTAATAAAAGTAAACCAATTTAAACTGCATGCGAATATTTTTGTGTCATAAATGTTTATGTTTTGTTACGGTACTAGTTAGCAAATAATATACTCTCATTTAGAACAGAAAAGAATTACATAAAAGTGAATGCACTAACTCATCAGTTTACGGTAAATAGCTTCTTATATTTACTTTTCAAGAAGAAATGAAGTTCTTTAACATTTTTCATAAACCCGTACACTATCCAAGTGTCATATTTAGGGATGTGCAATTTCACAGTAACGATAAATGTACCTTTATCTTAGAACATGGGAATTTTAAATCTTCAGCAACCTACTAAGATAAATGACCACCTGAAGGGTGACAATTCTAACAATACCAGAACACTGACACGATGACAAGATTGAATAGGAAAATCTGTCAAAGTCTACATCTTCATCTAAACTCACCGCTAATAGTCTTTATGCCGATTGTCAATGAAGGGTTTCAGGGTGCTTGCGTATCCACAATCCACAATAATAAATTTAATACATTAGGAAGTTCTCATTGAACTGAAGCCTTGTAAGAAGCCGATGGTGTTGTTGAGTGCTCTGAAGGTTAATTATGCCCTTTTAAATTTTAAAATTTATTACTTAAAACTACAATTTAACAACCTAACCTTCAACAATTTAATTTGGCAGTGGCTTCCACATTTTAGCTACTTTTGTGGGGACCTTATTAAGATGATTAAGATAGGACAAGAAGCTACTTTATTTCCATAGGTATATTTGCTGATAGTAATAGTATACAACATTTGTTAAATTTTACAACTCAACCGAATTTTAGTTTCAGGATCTTCCCCAAACTTCTGCAATTATCAAGATCTAACGCAGTAAACGATTTTACTTATTCAAAGGCGTTTGTATGTATCTAATTGATAAGGATACATTTTTCCACTACGCCCAAAGGTAAAGGGTTCCAAAGTTTCAATGTGCGTCTCTAAATTTACGACCTATTATTTCTCGTATATATTTTCAATTACAAAATTGAGTTTTCAGCAAGGTTTGGAAGCCAAAGTTGGATCAGCAGCGCCTGAGTAAGATAAACTTGTCATCGTAACAGGAAATATTAGTATAGTCTGAAACGGCACTCATTTTCTCTCTATCATCTACCTATGTACCCGAGGAACACTTATTAGAAAAAACAAACAAAATTCTTAGATATTACCAGCACTTTTCTGTCTAGTTACTAAATACTCCTGCAGTAAGTAGACAATTTGCAGTTTTTCAATATGTTGACGATATTAATATTAATAGGGACCTAATAATTTATATATTGTTAGAGTAACATCTATCATCACATAGTACCATATATATTAATAGCTTTGGTATATAGTATAAACCGATACTGTCTAAGGTCATTAGTCATTAATTACTCATGTAGAGTGAGTACAGATACAATTGAATATACCTTACACTACAATTAATTAGTCATGGTAATTCATGTCATGACAAATAATGACAACCATTTTGTGATTAACAATTGTCGTAGTTTTATCTAATTAAGTATAGCACATTTTATAGCATTAGTAAAGCAAATCATAACATTGAAATTGTATAATGACATGACACCCCAATACTAGTAGCCTAGAATAGAAGTAACCATCACAATCCATCTCACTTGCCATATTTGTGTAACTCTATAAATACTTCATTTTGCATTATTGTATTACAATTGCAGTACAGTGCAGTGTTTTGCATATTATGTCACGTAGGAATACGTATTGTGTGTACCGTAGAATATTATAATTTAATTTTATATACACAGCGAGTATTTACATTAAATACATACTTAATCTAATTTTATAAGCATCACTGAATTACATATCGGTAGTTGGTTTAGCGTTTAGGTAATAGTAATAAAGTAGTAGGTAAACTCAGTCCCGCACACGTATCTCGAAGTCATTTTATATACACAGATCGATCGCCGTAAGCAATAAGGCTCAAACCTTACGTCTTATCTTTAGTTAGTATTTATTGCAGCTACTACAAATAATGACTTTCATTTCCACTTACTATTTAAATATTCATAATACTATACATATTACAAATACACAGATGTACAGTTTTTAGGGATAATATAAGCTGTCGATGTAAATAGTAAATAGTATACAATAATCTAGAACTACTCCTCTCCTTTTACCAAGTCAAGATAATAAGTCACTACTATAGTAAGATAATAGTCAGCCAGCTCAGCAAAATATTATAAAAGTACTGATTCGGTACACGACGGTAGCCTTAAGTTAGTCGGGTACTTATAACATAATCGCCGATTTGATATTATTTATAATTTTGGTACCTATTCATCGCTACAATTGCGTATAGGTTCGTCTTGTAAATGATAGCCTGATTAGTCATCACTATCACCTGATATAACTAAATAGTATTAGTATCACTAGTACTCATTAGGATTTGTGATTGTAAAATACCAGCGTCAGACACTACGTTTAGGTTGGGAAACAAAGTAACAGCCTACTCAGGTTAATTTGATTTTTTATTATTTTTTAAAGATAGCTACCCTAGCAAGTGTTTTTACATAAAAGCTAAAGCTTTAATTTTCTTTTATCTTAAATAATAAAACGGTTTAATTTTAACAAAACATATTCTAAGAGATTCAACTGGCCGTGCGATAGTTTCCGACGCTGACATGACTATTAATATAGTTAAGTAGATAGGAATCACACATATTTATTCTATAATCTGTATTTCTTCTATTTCTTGTGAAAAGTCAAAATGTTTTTGTGGACAGTGATATTATAAGTAGCATACATATTTCATTGGTTCATTCTTTAAAAGTCTTCTACGCAGGTGAAAGTCCTAACCATGTCTACCTAAATATACACTGCCCAATGCAATGGCTTAATGTATCAATATAGTTATTTATCATATTCTGTATTTATGTCCGACGAAATTGTAGTCGTATGATGAGGTAACTAACTCACCAGTAGTAACTATAGTAGTATACGTCACACGTATCGTATCAGTAATTGTATTTTCTTGGAGTTACTTGTCAAAAAATGATGTTTGTTCGGTTGGTAAAGTCTGGTAGGTATGTTTTATGCAACCTAGTTGCATTATAATATTATTTATAGTAGTATAATGGCATTTGTGAATCCTTCAAATTAAAGTGATGATGTGAAAATACTGAATTTCTTGTGCCCACATTGTAACACAGAAATTATGACTTATTACTATAACTGGAAAGTGAAGTACCTACACAATTTTTACATGCGTTGTTGAAGCTAAAAAGATATCTTAACGAATCTTTCTGTACAATTACAAATATGTTAACAGGCTTTTAGGAGTTTGAAAATCAAACACTAATTGACATGTTCCTACTATGCATGCTTGACAACGGAGATCAAATACGTACTTCGATTTTTAAACTTCAACTTAATAACAATAACGATAATGGCTTAAGCAACTTCAAAATACACTTAAATTACGGTAAAAATCTGGTATGCGTCATTTAAAGTCTTAAATATGTGGTTAATTAAGCTATACATAATAAAAATATTACAGAATGTTAACCAATGCATAAATTAATTAATCGATCAGAAGCGTGCGAGATCGTTCAGTACAAACTAATATTCCAGCATTCGTTTCAATTACAATAAAAATATTTATAGCTGATATTTTTTTTAGCAAAGTAATTCACGAAAATGGTATTTTAAAGCTAACGACGACTATTTCATTGCGAGCTAGAGCACCATGGGAAATGTTCGCCTTTTGGATTATCAAAGTGCATATTTATTATTTTCATAATTTCTATGTGCAAAATGTCGACAGGCAAATGCTTAACGGTTTTAACTAATAATCATCATCATACGTGTAGATTAACAGAAAATTAACAGACTTTAAATATGAATTACTGACAAATAACGAAATAGGAAGTGTCGAAATAAATTATCCAATTTGCTACGTCTATTCATTTTTCATTAGAATTACGATTAGTTTTCTCAATAGGGAGTTTCTTATACCGACCTATCTTTGCTGTATATAAAATTAATAAAATCTGGTTGCACTTACCGAAATTAAAGGGAACGACTGTACTCTAACAACATCATCTATGTGATTTAATAGGATTGAGGCTTGCTTACGAAATATTTTGCTTTTATTGTTCTCTTAAAGATAGTTCCAATGCCATTTTAAGAGCTTCGTCCTCTTCTTTACGTAGACGATCAGCTTCTTCAATTTCCTTCCGTGACATATCAATAGCTGCTTGCAGTTCTTCAAAACTATTGCTTCTCGTAAAAGACGAAGAAGAAACCGACGCAGCTGCTGCATTACGATCTGGAATTAGCACTGCAGAAGCACCACCAACCTCTTCTAGTGACGGCTTCCAACCAGGTACCTCCGATCTTATTGAAATCAAGCTCTCCTCAATAGCCCTGTAAAGAAAATGTCAGAAAATCATATTTACACACCTCAAAAATTAGATTGGCGCAAAATTTCAAAATTTGAAAACTACCTTTGTAGAAGTTGTTCTTCTGCGTCTGAATCAGGTGTATTATCCTTTAGGAGAGCTCTAGGAGCTTTTAGAACTTCATATATATCAACTTTATTAGGAGGATCTCGGCTAGAAGCTTCGGAAGATAATTCGTCATTGCCAACAGCCCATTGGAATAAATCATCGTCGGATGAAGTCATTGGAATTGGACTAATCGCTTTTCTGATATCATAGTGCGGTGGGGGATCAAACAGCTCTTCATCTAAAACACATGATAATCTTCCACTTTCTTCCTGAAGATAGGTTACTCCACGAACCTCGTCTTCCGTCCCGAAAATGTTGTGAAACGTTATTGAAGCATTTACAAGGTGAAATAAAGGTATTTCTACACATATAAACGGAGGAAGTTTATCATTAGTGGCATTATGCTACAATTAAATATAAAAATTCATATTTTCCGTGCAATATGCGCAGATGATGAAAACAATGTTACAGGTATTTGGGTATTCAGACTAACTATTAGGCTCTGGCGTAATTTGTTAATCAGCCAAAGAGCTTAATAGCTGGAGATACTATACCTTACATTAATGTTAGTGTCGAAAAATATATTAAACTTACCAATTTTAACTGGAAACCCGGCTGGAATTTGCATCTGAATAAAGTCTCTAAGTTTACTGAACTGTGTGCTTGACAAAGCCATGATATCTACGATTGGCATTACTTGTTCTTGGAGATTCAAAGGATAGTTTTCACAGAGCCAAACCGTTGCCTAAATCAAAATAGTATTAACATTAAAATATAGGTACTTCAATATTTATTTTTGATTTTTTTTGTTATATTGAACAAAAGTATAAAACATACTTTAAATTTATTGATTTTTGTGCGCATTTCTTTAGGCTTTCCAATATCACGACCTCCAAGATCTTCCTCGACGTCAAAATACTGTCCCGCAGTAATTTCTCCATAATTATTTGTGTTCAACGATGCCGCCTTCACAAAAATAATTGATTTATATTTTTACTCTATATATTTAATCATATTTTAGATGATGGAAACACTGACCTCTGACTGCAATGGGACTGAATCGAGCTCCGAGGACTCGTGGGCACCAAATGTGGACAGAATACGCTGGAAATTTGACATTGACTCGCTCCGATTTTTATCTGATTCAGCTAAATGTTCATGTCGCATTTTTGTTACCAGTTCAACGTTGGTAGCACTAAATACTTTACAATCGTAGGTATTCACTTTCTCACTTTTGTCACTTCCCCATCCCCAGATTCCAGTCTTGTTTCTGAATGGTTTGTAAATGTGTTAAAAATGTAAATTATCATAATATTGCAAAAAAATAAATTGATGGATTGAAGGAAACCCATGGATTACCTTTCGAACGCAATTTTTTCCAAATTAACGTAGGAGATGATGGCAGGATTAGATAGGCGATGGGCAACAGTTTTATCATAGATGCGGGTGTCAGGTACAGAAGTGTATTTTTCACTCCCAGACAGGATGACATTACTGATCACTTGTTGAGTATCATGGTCGATCTCCATCATCTTTACACAATCATCTGGCAAACAATAACATGTGTACGATTACAAATATTTTGCTGCTTACTAAAATAGCATATATTTTGGAAATTGCCGCATGTATTCATTTGGTTATTACCTCTTCCTTGGAAGATCACAGAAACTGCACCTCTCTTTCCGTCCGTCTCTTCGAGACCAAGAACTCTGCTGTCCACTCTGACGTTCGAACCCATCTTGTAAACTCTATGCGTATTACCTGGGCACATTCTGGTCACCAGTGGCACTACATCAATGATACAATTATTAGTGTTTTCACAAGATTTTCAGGGCAAAAGAATCATAACTATCAAGTAAATAACTTACACCAACTGGTAAATTCCCACTTCATTTCTACGTAGAAATCTGGCGCCTGTAAATATAGAGACACCAAATTAATTGATTAAATACAAAATAATAATGTTAGTATATCAGATATAATTTCCTATTTTGTCACAAAAAAATGGGAGCTTCCATACGGAAATGTTTCACACTGAAGAGTTACTACGTAGTCATATAGAATGTGGTTGGCAAAGCGTAGAAATGAGCATTAAATGCATTTTTGCAACCAGGGTAAATCGCTTACTGACTGGGAAATAAAAATGGTTTCTAAAGGAAACGTTTGTATTTTTTGGTATTTTTACAGTTTGGTCGCAATCGTGAAAACGTTTAGCTGCGCATATATTAACAACAATAACCAAACCACGAATTACGCAGAAGAATAAAACATAATATATTTATACTGCAACTTACATCTTTTAACCGTCGCAATAGATTTGGAACCAGGTCTCCTCTTTTTTTACGCTTCTGTTCATCCCGAAATTCAAGAACATATTTAAGTAGCTCCGGATCGCCATTACAAACGGCTTCTTGTACAACTAATATCAAAAAGTAAGATACATTATTACAATAGTTAAACATAAAATATATGTCCCTATCTTAGGTGTTAAAATAGTTTATTAACTACATGCAGTTTTGAATTAGATCGCGAATCTACATCCTTTCAAATTACAATACAATTGTCGCAATAACTCACAATAAATAAGACCTGAAGAACCTTTGGACCATTAGATAAAATACTACATAATTAGAAGATGATATTAACAATCAGCAAAGAATAGCCTTGCAATAAATTCCTTGAATCAACTTATCGCACTGGTACCTTCTTAAAAATAGTAAACATTATATATACTAGTATATATAATAGTATATATCAAAACAGACCTGCATCTGTTTACATTTTTCGATTATCTAATTCTACGACAATGACAAATTGGGCTTATAAACAAAACTGCATAATAATTATCATCCTCGTCATAAACTACTTATTTTCAATGCTTATTTTTTACCATTCCATCCTGACTTTTGTTCAAAAGTTGCATCAGCACCGTGTTTCAGCAAGACTAAAGCTGAGTCCATGTGACCCATAGTTACAGCTAAAAGAAGGGGGGTTCGGCCATGAGGATCAATCTTTTCCAAATCTCTTGCCTAAAACAAACATTATTTAAATAGTAAGCCAAGACATTTGCGTTTGAAAAACAGCTAATATCTGGTTAAAGAATTTAATAAATGACAATTACTTGGAATTCTGGACTGCTTAGGTACTTTTCTAATTCATCTGCCTGATTGCTCCACACTAGGAAGTGAATTGGGAAGCTTGTCCGAATAAATCTTTCCGTCACGACCATTTTCGTATAGGGTAACTCTGTAAATATTAAACAAATTTCGAATTATTAAATGACTACTAATGACAGCAGAATTAAACTTTCAACTTTAAAAACAATGAAATAAACACCAATATTGTGTGCTTTCTATTGTATATTGGCATATTGTATACGTAATTTACGTATAAATGGCACAATGGCTTACATTACATCTTATAATACTTGTGATGTGATTGTGATTTGATATAATGACTAATGACTAATAATGAGTCTTTAGTCTTTACCATATTAGTAATTACTTAATTAATAACCAAATCGCTGATAACCAAAACAGGAAACAAATTCACCTTATTCAAACTCAAACTAAATAAATAATTGTTCAATACACCTCCTTCAATTCAATATTCAACCCTCTCAGTCAGCCAGCGAGCAAGGCAATTAAGCTTTGTTGACATTGATGATTAAACACATATTATCCTTATTTTGAATTTAGAGTCAAAATAAATACCATCTCGCTGCCTGTCAGCTGAACATAACATGCATACAATAAATATCACAATACCAATTATTAATCATAATCAATAATACAATTGTAAGTGCTGAATACAAAAATTCTGCTTTTAGCTAATGAATCGTTGTTGATGGTTGAGTGTAATGTAATATACTACCAACTTCAATTATCAATTTTTAATGCCTAATCTACTTACACCACTTATTTATTGCTTACTGGGACAACTGACAATGCATCCGGATCGTTTGTCCATGACATATTGAAATGTCAACTGTCAATCGACTGACAACAGACTATATATTTGATATTGAATTGTGATTTTCAAATTACCGACAGTTAAGTGACTTCGTCAACTCATGGTGAATGTACAATTATACTAGACTGTCTGCTTTTATTGCCAATTGCTTTGAAATTTGACAATTTTTGCTTATCTCTCTCCACCCGCCGGATAACAGAAGCAAATGAGTAAACATTTGCACTTTTGACGGGAATACCAAATAAGGGATTGTTATTATGTGTCTTGTGTTGTTAATTGTCAATATTTGATATTTCAATCTCGACAACTGACAACACGTAAATACGACCTAGACCTAGAGATATTGCCAACAATGAAATCCCAGTCAGCAACCAAATACAATAATGGATAATCAGTTCTGAGTATCCTAAATCACAAATGACAAATCCGAAATATAATGAGATATAACATATAATATATAAAATAAAGTACCTTGTCCGACAAATAATGAAGGATGATGAAACGAAGTGTGAAATACTGAATACAGATTTTTGTTCGGTTTCGGTGTATTGTATTTGAGGTAGACAGTAGACTGTAGACACTCAATGTCAAAATGTCAATAGACGAAGAGAGACTAATTTAAAACTGCAACTCTTAAGTCAAAAATGTGTTAGTACTATGCAGTACAGCAGCTCTACAGATGACAATGCAATGCAATGGATGGGTACGGTGTTTGATAATTTTTGGTATGTTATTGAAAGTTCTTGCCTGCTCTCTCCTTTTCTATGTTCGTCTGTCTCCCTGATCTAGTGAATGAGAGAGAATCTACAACAATAATAGTCCTACTCCTACTCATACTATCCTGGCCGGGTGCTATCTGTTCCACTACTTTCTATTCTATATAGATCCTATTCGCAATCTCAACCAGGCAGACTTTGTGGATAGTAAGTATATGTCGTAGGCACAGGGTTGGGCACAGATATCCAACAGACATGGCACAGGGAATATTATATTATTTCTTTATTTTTCAGAAAAACTAAACATGCGCATGCTATCGAATATGTCGATTTATTTAATAGATAATTTTGTTGTCTTTCCAATGGTGTTAGACATATTTGCCGAACTAAGTCGTTTATTTGGGAAAAACTGCCATAAAAGTGTATTAAAGTAAAATTAGACGACGGCATTTGTAATTAATAAACTGAAGATTACATACATCGTTGAAAAGAGCTAGAAATTCTATATCAAAATAGTTGAAATTAAATATTGACAGCTATGCTTGTTTTCCTGCAAAAATTGAAAGAAACTACATTCGGATGTCTGTGTTGAGTCACAGGGCGCCCTGTTCCTGTCGGAGCTTTGCACCTACGACATAAATACTCGTATCAATACCAACAGCAAAAGATCAGGGTGTTCTATGTTACAGGACAACATTTTCAGACGCGATAGGCAATGAATGAAAAATGCTGGTTTTGAGTTACAACTTCAACAATTGACAATGACTTTTCAGAGTGTTTCGGTGTTTCAGTCCAAAATTTAAATACAATACAATTTGAGGGGAAATTTACATTACAAACGCATTTAATATGCCTGAAAAAGTGTTTGACACTAGAATTTAACGGAACAGTTGTAGTACTAAATTAACAAAATATGTTTTGTATTATATTTAAGATCTTGAGCCTTAAACGGGAGAAAATATAAAGTTCAAATTATCAAAATTGCCAAACTATTGACTATAATATCACATAAATATTAAGAATGTAATGTAGTAATTTAAAGCGCAAATAAACATCTTCGTCCCATAAATCTTGGGCTACCCTGTAGTCTAGACTGGAGTCTAAGGTATGCTTATTTAGCAAGGCGAGACCACTATACTATACTATCTAGTTGCACTGTTGTCCTAATATATTTCTTCTGTTCCCGTAACACGACTTACACGACCATTATTATTGCTGCAGCTGCAATATACTTTACTTGTATAAATGTTAGTAAGGTATATTTATGTATTAATGACGGTCTTCTAACCTTATAGGCTTATATTTATTGACACCGCGCTTTTTGTGTATACCGTATATCATAGAAATGTATCTTAACGACCACCACGCACCATAGTAAATGCACTTAATACGTACTTACACTCTACACTACATACTACACTACTATAAACATTATGCACTATACCACTACATACTGGCACTGCAGCAACGATACCCATCAACGCTAAATACCCCTGTATTCTCACCGAATCCGAATAAAGTCGTTTGCTATCGCGCTGTGCTGTTGATATCAACATGCAGAAGAATTTATCTCTGTGTCTGTGGCTAAATCTTACCCAATTTTGAATTTAGCAAACAAATCAGTGAAATATTTTCAAAATATAACATTCACAGAATTTATAAATTGTAAATTTTCCCTAGCAATCGCTAATCATTTCATTTATTTTTGTCGGTGTGCGGTGACGGTGTATGGGGATTGGGGAACTCGTGCAAACTTAGCTGCTACGGTAAAATTAAAAAGTCACTAAACAAAACAACAAAGCACATAAAAATATAAGCATGCATGTAATCAATAATTCAAAATCAACCAATTAATTATTAAATCTAATGTCATTTGTATAGAAAGCCAAAAGCAGTTCATGAGATGGCACGAAGCCTTTTGTAGGATATACAAAAAAAACTATTGGATGTTTTGAATTAAACAACATAATATAAAGACCGTCAGTGACTGGTGACAGGAACGACTACTGACAACTAAATCAGTTACTGTATACCGTTGCGTTAAAAGCAATACATTGGTCTTGGTGACAGGATCGGTCACAAAATCGGTACCAGTAGGGCCAAGTCGACATCAAGAAATATAATTGTATACCTACTACCTACTGTCAACCGTCAGACTGCCACTTATTTATTTTATACGTTTGGTGTTGGTGATGATACTGTTTTAGTTGGAAATCAAAAATACGTAAATCTTTAGAACAAAAACAGTAACGGAACAATAACAATTTAATGAAATGTAATTAACATAATATGGAAAAATAATCAAGAAAACGCAACTGATAAGAATAACCTTTAACGGCGGACATACCTCAGTGTGATATTACACGTTAGCCAAAAACACGCTTAAAATTGATACTGTAACATTTTTAAATAACTGTAGAAATTAATAAGAACTAGTAATTTAGCAATTAAATGGTATTGAATATAATAATATATCTGTCTGTCGCCTACAAAAACTACTACTTACCACTATGGAATTTTTGGGTTGGAAATGTGTATACATACGTTCAACCTAGGGTTGTAGGTGTAGGTAATAATACAATTATTTGTTTATTTTTCTAGTGTTGTAACTAAAGTTGGAATGTCATGCAATTTGTCCAACAGTCCAAAACGAGTATGAATTTCAACTTACTGCTATGGTGGTAGCTGCTAACAATGATGATATGTTAACAATGCAAGTTTTTAAAAAGTATTTTTTGCTCTCTTACTAGAAATACAAAAGTAAGGCTACAATTTATAAGTAGTATATCATTAACCAAAATTGCTCGTGTCTAATCAATATTATTTAATATGAACGATTTTTAACAATTATGCTCACTTTTCTTATTTGTGCTGCTTTATTTTAGTACTATTTAAGAGGAGACAAATAATAATCAATTCAACAAGCTGGAGGATAACGACGAAATTGTTTTCTGCGTTTGGGATATTAACGTAAACGACACCGATCAAAAAATGGAAGTTTCGTCCAGCGTTCCAGTTTCTATTGCTCAAATGTCCAGCCCTAATTCTCAACAGGCCTCCATTAAATTGGAGCCAACTACAGCCGAAAAATCTCCAAAATGGCCAAAGTGTACCAAGACATATAATTCGAAGTGGGAGAACGATCCACTGCTAAAAAGTATATTGTCATTCACATTCTGCAAAAAATCAAAACAGTGCCTATATTTTATTTTAATTAAAAAAGCCACTTTATCGTATAATCTACCCGTTTTTCGTTTTGTTGAAATGAATACAAAAAAGAGAAAGAAAGTATTACACTTTATAAAATGTATTATATGATGAAGGTGGCTTGTATGTATATATTAGTATTTAACTCAAGTGAAAAGATGATGGGAATGTTTTTTAATGCAGCATGGATTGCTCGACACCCCAGAGACAATGGGAAGGTCGTGTGTCGCTTTTGCCAGTCAATAATTCGAGCACATAAAAATGATTTATTGGAACACACACGAACGTTAAAACATCAGCGGAACTTCATGCAAAATTCAAGTCCAGAGGAATATAACCAGTTCGTTATGGAATTGAATGAATTGCGAAAAGAAGCGAATGCCATGTCAAAGAAACGAAGCAATAGTACTACTTCTGCTCCTACACCTGAAGTTAAACCTCCTGTGTATCTAACTTCGGTGACGTCTGCAAACTCTACCTGTATTACTACATCTTCCACAACCACTATTAATAGCAACTCGTTTCTCAATTTAAATAGCAATAGTAATGGTGTATTGGCAGATGTACTAGATAATGAAGAATTGTGGCAAGATGGGGATGAATTTATGAATGCCGAATCTCCTAGCGACTTAGTAAGTGTCATTCTTGAAGAGCAACAGTCGCCAACGTCAACTTCCACCACTGTCTCATCTGGAAGTTGCCCAACCAGCAACAATATTAGTTTAGCACCAATGACTTTAAGTATACATGGTATTAATATGAATTTAAGTTTGGGATCTCCAGGACTAACAACTAGTAATGCAAATTCTGTTGTAAATCCCAGTCATACTCACAGCAGCAGTTCTAATGTTCTACAAGCTGAATCTTTAAGTGACATTGTTCAACCTAGTGTTACGCTGCAAAGTTACACAATTGAAGATGAGGAACGATTTAACTTCACATCAAATGATGTAATAAGAGCTGTACAAGACGGGATATTTAGTTTTAGAGAACTTTGTGCTTTGGCTAAAGCTGTAACTGCTCAAATAGAATATTCGTATATAGTATCATCGACAACACTTGGGAATACGAATCAAAATATTAATGGCATTAATGGATGTGGTACTGCAGTTACTTCCAACAGTGTTACTATATCAAATGCTTCTTGCTTATTACCTTCCACTCCTCAGATGACTGACACTAGAGCTAACCAAAATCAAAATACAACAACAGTGAAAACAGGTTTGTTGCTAATTTTTCATATGTTGCCCTTCAGAGAATTAGAAAGGTAGATGTTTATTATTTCTTCTTAAACAAAACATTCATTACACCAATTACATTAGCATTTGAAAATTCAATGCAATTTGTTATATCGTTTAAAGATAATGATGTGACAAACTTCAAATGCAAAATCAAAGAAGGAGATACCAAGTCCGGTATTCTATAAATGAAAACTGGTCATTTCACCCTCCTAACACGTTGGTGCATATTCAGTATCTACCTTTAAAATAATAATTATTATTTTTGCGTATACTTAATACTGATTTCATTTCGTGTAAATGAATGTCCTAACTTGTCGCTTGAATAAAACCGAATTACAATTACCATACTCTACTACAGCTGGGGAGAGATGATATAATATACTATAGTAAATAAACTCTGTAATACAATTGGAAAATGTGTTTGTAGGACTGTGACCCAATTTACGTAAAGCAAACTAAATCAATTATTTTAGTACATGTTAGCAGTCTAAAAATTGTTGTCAAATTTTGTAATCATCGTGTCCATAATATTATTCAAAAACACTTAATTCCCAAGTTATTAAAACCTGTCTAATCTCTATCGTTTACTTTTTAAATAGTTACGAGGAGAAACACAAGAAAACGGAAATCAGCTGCCACTGCGACGTAATAACTGGCCTAGTTACATTAATTAAAGAAAATAACTATGCTTACGTAAGTTTATAATCGTTGGAATAGCTGTCATGGGAATCTTCCTATGTTTATGGTCTATAGCTGCAAAACCCAATTAATATTCAAACCTACAGTTATGAATCATAGTACTGTACATATTTTAGGAGCAGAAACGGAAACTACGGACGATATTATTGCATAGTGTGGAGAATAAAATAACCTACACCGCCTGGTACCCCAAAGCTTATATAATTAGGAAATTCTCTAATAGTAGTAAAAATCACGCCACGAGTGAAAGTGAAAGTTAGTTTTCGACTTTAGAGAGTTTTGTGAAAGAGTCAAAAGGTTTACAAATAAGTCAGCTCTGCCTTACTATACGTAGTAATGATAACTAATATACAATTGAATTTGCAGTAAGTGCCGGGCCTTCAAAACATAGGTTTCACCGTGCACCAAACAAAGTCTTTACAGACTTTATCTTCCCCAACCCACAATATCCAAAAATTCCACAGTATAATTATCGCAACCACTGAATCCACTTCCACATCTATTTCCCCCATACTTTTACCATATTTCCTAATTTCGCAATAAATGTATTTCCTGAGCACATTACACTACACTACCCTTCATCACTTGTATCGCCATAACCATTACATTTCTACTATGTTCTTAACATTTATGCTCCATACAATATCCTTCTCCTCCTCTTCCTCCTCCTCAAAACCCAAACTTCCATCCGCAAATCGATTGTATTGTTAGCAAAATTGTAATTTTCTGAAAATGTCTAAGACTGTTTTCGTTAAGTTGTTAATTTAAATTGTCATGGAAAAGTCCAAATTTTAATACAAAATATAATAAGAAAAATCGCACTTAAAATATAGTCAACATTTTATCCAATTATTAAATCTTTAAATCCTGCACTATAATATCATTAGATTAAATAATATCGAAACAATTGCAACAAAACAGTTTTATTTACTCATTAACTGAAGTTCTTTTGCAAAAGTGTCCAATTTTGAAATTTATTTAAATTATGTGTTTAATCAACACACTATTTTTACATCTTACTCAACAAGAAATTCCCCTATTTAAACTTCAACGGTCAAAAGTAAGAATACATTGCATTCAGGTAGGTGGTATTTCTAACTTTGTTTGACTATTAGTATTAGCTTTAACTTTAACTTCTATTAAGAAAGAAATTGAAGATGTAATTTATCGTATGTACTTATATGTTTAATTATTTTGTCAGCAATTAAATCTAAGTGAAAATCGCAGTGACTAAAAGGGATAAGGAATCCAACTCCAACCGTTGAAGAAAACTGTAACGATATGTGAGAAGACCATTACCTAATAATGATTCATAATTTCTCTTTGTATATCTACTAGACCTTTTGTGTTCCGATAGTGTAATAATAACGACATGTATGTTAACTAATATATCAATAGCTGATATTGCAATGATGTAGTTTGCCTAAATAGGATGAGTACGAAATTCCAAAGTGCCCTTTTGCCATTCAATTAAGAGATACAATTTTATTTTATGGAACGAAGGTATATAATTGACAAAGGGTGCGTACACTATATGTATTATTTTCTGTAAGTGTATATTTCCCAATTCCCATTATTTTATATGCGGTATAATTAATACCAAGTGGCCTTTCATGAGTTTAGATTTTAGGACATATATACCCTATTATTATTGTCAAAAGTCGGCTTTTTCCAAATGGATTCCATTTGTTAAGCCTTATTGTGCGTATTAGTGCACCGAACGACAAGACAGGGCAGCGTTTGTCAACAATAAAGGAAAACGAGGTCCCGAATTGTGTACGCAGAAATTGTCTAAAATGTTAATTACTGTACCGATATTACGTTTTTGAGATGCCATTTTTCTTACTGTAATGATTTATTTATATATGTATTCTATTCATAAATGTAAAGGAAATCCCGTGAAAACTGCGCAAGTATTGTTCTTCGGTAATGCTACAAACTTTAGATTACATTGTTACATATATGTTGCAGCAAATATGCAATGAATCCTTGCTCTAACTGGAACGCTTATTGTATTAAAACACAGAATGCCATGCTATCTTGTACACATCACCTCGACACTTATAATTTAATGATTTTCAAGAACGTGTTCATATTTATTTAGTTTGAAAATTTTGCAAAACATGAGAGCACATCGAAGTTTACCAAAATATATTACTGATCAAGTTAACTGAAACTACTAGTAAACGTGTGCATCGTTCTTGATATTAAAGTAGTATTGTATTAGTAACTTGCTCTTGTTAAGATGGTTAAAATTTTGCATTACACTAGCGTAGAAGAAAGTTTTACATGTAAATAGTTTTGTTTCGTACAGATAAATATATCTTTTTTCATGTTTTTATGAATACGTATTCAGCGTACGATGCGAGAATACGAATATACCCAAATATATTGTAATTATATATTAACTAGAGAAACATCTTGTTTTATTCTTTATCTTTCAAAGCATAATAAAATAATAACGATACGTGTTGTTCCTGGAGATAAAATGAACCTTCCACGATTTATATTCAGATGTAGTTTGAAGCCGTAGATATACCTTTTGTAAAATTTGAGATGAAAATAAACTATCACAAGATTGTTCATAATTTTCTTCTGCTTTAATGAAATCTTCACTCACTTGTTTAGTGTAAATAACATATCACTAAAATGTTGTCATGCCTACATTGATTTTTTCATACGAATTAGAGAAAATAGACGAAAAAGCATTTTTAAATAAAAATAGGCATTAATACTGTTATTACCGGAAACTCAAATTTATAAAAGTAATATTTTAGAATGGACTATATATGCAGAGAATCCAATAGGTATTTAATACAACAGTAGACATCCTGTAGCCCGTATAATTATATACGTCAATATTTACAAAATAACATTATACGAATGGAGTAGAAATATAAACATAAAAAGTAGGTACTTATACTTAGTACATTGAATATTTAGTATATTGTAATCACAAATATGATTGCATTAAAGTAATGTGGGTAGGTATCTTGTATCGATGAATATTTGTAACAATAATATTAATAATATCATAAATCATTTCACATCTCTACTTCTTTACAACAAATATTTCAGCTGCTATTGATATTACTTTATCTACTAGCATAAATGAGACAAAATAATTGGAGGCATGATATCCAATTCTTGAAGACTTTTGCAATATACAGGTTAAATGCATTTTATTAGCTTAGAACATATTAAACGGTAACAAAAACAAATATTATAATACATTCTAACAGTACAATTACAAGAACTTATAAATACCTGTAATTAAATGTCCGAGTTTCAAAAGGCATGAAATTCATACTTCATCCTCATTAGCTAGCATATTAGGGATGCCATTACTTATGGGAAATTTTCGTCCAGTCTCAGGACACTCTAGCTCCCCAGTAATCACTTCGATCTAGACACACAAAAAGTCTTTAAAATTAGCAGTGTCACTAGAATGAACTTGGAGAACCGTAGGTAGTACAATTACTACAAATGTGAGGTAAATTGTATTGGCAAGCAAAAATACGCTGAATTCTACCTCAAATAACACATGGTGAGCTTTTTTCAAAAATTCTTCATTTTTGTCATAGTCATCCGCTAAAGTTATTGGAATCCCTTCTGCCTTCCCTATCTGCAATACGAAATTAGAACACTATTGAATTATATAGTAAACTGACAATGGATAATGAACAGTAAAGTAATTATAACATACACCATTAGTTGATAGTACAGCTGAATGTAGTATAGTGCAGATATTTATAATATATATGTATAACAAGTTTCAGTAAAACTATTTTGTGGTGGATTTCAATGTTAATTAGGTAGTAGCAAAGTGTGTGGTGGTGGATATAATTGCTTTTTTCAGTCCCCGAACCTGGGTTATGGATTTTCTTTAAAGCAGCAACCAATAAAATAACGAAAAGGGGTAAAGGTAATAAAATATCTTTTATAAAACTGAATCGTAAAAGTGTGGAAGATTGCAAAAACGTTAGTTAATGAAATATTTTGTATAATCTCCTTCTTCCGGTCCCATATTACATAATAATGTTGGCAAGGATTGTTAGTAAACCCATTTGGAATAATATAGAATAAAGCTAAATAAAACTCACACTTTGAACAGCTTCTACTAAAACAGGCCAATCCAATTTGGGGATCATTTTAGCAAGGAAAGCCGGATGAAAATCTGCATGAGTGACTTTGACTTCAGTTGCCTGAAATTAAACGAAAACCATCAACCATTGACCATTATTAAATTGAACCTTAAAATGTCGGAATGTCTGAATTTACTGTTGATTCTAATGAGAAATGAAAAAATACCATAATGATTATTCACAAACTGCCATACCTATGACCTAATGAAATTATGAATTAAGCCATAATGAAAGTTAGTAACTTACGGAAAGTTTTAATGGATATCCAAATTGTACTTTGCGGATCATCTTGGAAGTGAGCAAGTTATGCGTAAATAGTTTCATTGTCTATAGTTGGTAGTTATTTACTGGCAACTAAAACTGACTGACTACTGATTGACTCTTAAAGGTTATTGTAGTTGTAGGCGCGTTTTTACCACTCTATGATTAGCTAATAGCTCAGTTAACTTGACTTTAAGCTTAATTAAATTCCAAAAGATAAAAGATAGTGATGATGATGAACGTCTAAAAGTAAGTAGTATTTAAGTAAGAGTAAGAAGTAGCAGGTTGACAGAAATGTGGTTTTGCTTTTTGCTGCAGATAGAACGAATGTGTGAGATGTGCACTCCTGCAAGACGGCAATTAATAGATTGAATTGTGCGCCTTGGAATTCCGTGTGATATGAAACTAGAAGCTTCCAGCAAACATCTCCTCAGAGTATTCCCATTTGTATTGGAAAGAGTACACAATGCACGAAGGCAGGCACGCAAAACAAAGAGCGAATCAGAGCGCATCCTGAGTTTAATTTGTGGATCTTTGTCTCCTTTGCTATAGTGATTATTCCAAATCTTGGTTTTCATTGGCTCTTCCAATTTCCTTTGTTTGATTGTTTATAAATTCGAATGCCTTCGCTTTCCGTCTGACCGAGCTCTCATTATCTCTCCGTTTACCGCACAAGTAACATCAAATAATATTTTCCTCTAGTTTTCCTTAACTTTTCCAACCTTTTTCAATCCCAAAGTCAAAATTTTTCGTTTCACCTTTTTCCGTTTACTATCGATAGCGTTAGTACTATTTTATTAGGTGGTATACACAGGTCGCGATGATTAACTCTGAGGAAGAGTCCCCTTTACCATCAGACAATGAAAATGAATTCTCTGATCTGTTTCAACCTGTAGAAACTCAGTCGGAACCGCTGCGCCGCGTCAGCAGCTTTATCTCCCTTCGCCGAATTGTCCGACCACCAATAACAATTTTTCAGAAGTCTCAGCCGAAGCCTCCAACAGCTAAACGCAGCCATAGTGTCCTCACACTGATTGCTTCTCGATATGGAGAAAGCCAAGAGAGCCAGATTAACGAAGAAATATTTTTATCCTCATCCGAGGATGCATCAACAAGTTCAAAGTTCAACACTGGTATCAGAAGTTACATCAACCACGTCCACACACAAACTAGAAAAGAGGACTTCATCATTCGTCAAGCAAGCTCCTTGGATGATATCAATGGGCGCTCACTTTACTCGGAAACTTCAGATGAGTATGGCAAACTTTCATTGTCAACCAGTGGAGAAGGGGGAAACAGTTCAAGACACGGATACGACTTTGACCCTGCTGAAATGTACCAACCTGGATTTTATTTTCCACTGATGCACTCCCCATCGGATATCAATGAAAGTCTTGGTGTTACTAATTTATTCCGAGGTAACCTTAATGTGCCATTTAAAAGATATCGACACTCGGTAGGAGAGATTCGTCTTCCCAAGCCAGAGCCGGAACCACAGATGAAAGTCCTGTTTGAATGCCTATCTCACCAGTACAGTAGTTCGTGTAAGAAATAAAAATAAAATTTTCTAGAAGACAATTTAAAAAATATTGAAAGGAGTATCAGATCTGATAATCTTTTGTAAAATAGCGATGGCTAATAAAAATGGGCAATGTTAACAGGTTTGCTGGAGGAGGAGGATTTGGACAGTCGGGAGGACCCCATTTGGACCGAATGGTGTAAACGTTTGGATTCGTACACCCCATCCCATGCGAAACCGGAGCCCCCAACCCCGACTGGGGAGAGAGATGGGACGAACAATAATAAGCAGCGACAGCTTGAGCCAACAGTACCAACTGTTACCCCCTCCCAAATGCGTGCGATTATTCAACGCTACTGGAAAAATTGAAGAATTGACTCATCATGAACTATAATAATTCCATGTTTAATTCCATAGTTATCAATTAATGACTGATTTTGCATTTTAATTAGCCAAAAGGGCTTTGATATGCTTGTGATTAGAGGAAACATATATTTATACTAAATTTATGTCGGGTCTTGTATCGACTACATTGTAATTTACAAAATAGATCGGATTATTTACGAATATTACAATTTAAATTACCTTCATACTAAAACTCAATAAATAAACAATTTACGCACAGCACAGCACAAAAGTCATATTCTTTATTTATTTAGGTGACATTACCGTGACAGGAAACGATTTTACACCTGATGATTGTTTTTACTTTAGTATTCGTAATTAAAATTTCTCACCTCATTCATAGATAGATATAATTGCATATATTATAATAGGATATCATGTATTGACATACATTATTATTATTATTGATAATGGATATTTACAATATGACAACTATTTATTTTCATTTGAGGTATAGAATAGGAAATTTACACTTATTCTTATGTGAAAACTTTTGTTAAATAAATGCAAACTCACATCCAGTGTGTTCACATATATCAGGTTAGGAGTAAAAAAGGAATTGCTCAAAGAAGCAAAGATCATTAAGTATTTAAATGGAGAGAATTAAGTACGACTTTGATCAAACTCACGTCAGTAAAAGAAATTCGTTCTAATATAAGCAAATGGAGTTTCAGATAGTTAGTATGTTATGGTGTCAATTGGAATTTCGATTTTATTAGTTAATAGATAATAAATTAGTATGAGTATTTAAGCAGATTCGCTGATGGTCCTATTTATAGAGATAGTAA
This sequence comes from Tomocerus mixtus, assembly GCA_034694165.1. Classification (NCBI taxonomy): domain Eukaryota; kingdom Metazoa; phylum Arthropoda; class Collembola; order Entomobryomorpha; family Tomoceridae; genus Tomocerus; species Tomocerus mixtus. The sequence goes on from JAQFYC010002445.1 coordinate 24,793, forward strand.
AAGGGAGTAGGAGAAGAAATATTCTCTGGGGTTGGGAATGGGAATAGAAAACTGCATACATTTCATAACAATCAACACTTTTACAGCTTTAGAATTCGAACCAAATGAAAAAACTAATGATAAAAAAGGCGGACAAAAAAACTGGGAATAAAAATATATAATGAAAACTTTATTAAATATATTAGATTATCATTATCATTTACACATCGTGACTTATGAGTATACCCATCCACATTTAGGGAACATATCTCTAAGATTTTACATTATGTCGATCATATCATGCGATGCATGGAGAGCTTTCAATCTCCGATCACTGGAAACACTCATTTAAAACGATGATACTAATTTGTCACCACAACTGGAAAATTGTTATTTGCCTTGATGATATTACCTAATGATCGAGAACTTACGATATAATAAAATATAATTTACCCATCCGAGAGATATATTTCCTCAAATTAGCGGTTGATACAGTACATTCAGTACCTAGAAACTATTAGATGCCTATATAGATTATGCATTCATAATTTTGCGGAGGGTCATCAGTTACTGACTACGGAAGACCCAATAACAATAATAGTGTCATGATTTCACTTTTGAAAAGACTTTTGGATCCAAAATGCATTGGTTTTTCTAATACTTAATTCATATGGACTGGATCCCATCCTGTTATCGCCACTGTTGACACTTTTATACATATATTTGACTGATAGCTTTTTTGATAATATTGATTTTGACGCTAACAAAAGTTTGTACATACATTCAAGTACTGCATTCATTGACCAAAGTGAGTACCCACGTAGCAAAGTAACGTCCCCTAAACGTCCCTTAAACTACAATTGGCGACAGGAAAGTGGTCTCAGGGACGTCT
>JAQFYC010002446.1:0-25663 GCA_034694165.1 Tomocerus mixtus
TCTATCATTTCCAATTACATCAGAGTAGTAGTGGTCCAGAGAGAATTGTAACGGCAGCATAGAAAGTATAGAACATAATATAAACTTTATGGAGCAGTGCAATACGCGTACTGTATTCTAGCGGCACATTTAGAAATTGAGGAAAAGCCCGGAAAAGTGAAGCACATGACATAACATTAACAAGATTGCAATATTATTGCACTATATACTATAAACATTAGATTCACTATTTACACAACAGAGAAAGTTTCAGCAGCTTTTCCTTTTCACCAGGCAGGCAGTTTTGCTAGAGTAAAAGCATACGGAAAAGCCTAGGATAATATTTTCATTCTCCGATTCGGACCGGATCATTACACATTCAACATTCTTCGTATCGTACGTTATTTCTCCGCAAAGCCAGGCCAGAGACGGTCTGTGGTCTCTAACTTGTTTCACCTTTACACGGGTTTTATTCACTCTACGGTCTTTCTCGGGATCGGGTGTGCTCGTCTGCTCTGTGTGTGTTGTACTACTGCTGTGGGTAAGTTTTTCAATAATATTTTTTGCTTTATATACTCATACTACTCTAATGTCTAACTTAACTCTTGCTTATTGCAATACCCTGGTGGTCTGGTAAGTTAAGTGAAAAGTTGAGGTCGGGAATCCGAAAATGTAAGCCTGTCGGCCAGAATAGTTTATGTTAGCTGTCAATGTCAGCGTAAGTTTGTTCATGATAGCTAAATAGCTACAATTCTGGGTTTCTAGGATTATTCTTCTTACTACGACGATTATTCCCATTCGCGTCACGATCGGAATAGCAGAACATTTCTAGTTACCAGCCAAAAGAATAACAAAACAAAGTTGATTTCTTCGTTTCTTGTGTACTATTGTAAGTAACTTTTGTTTCCAAAGTTGTCGCTTTGAATATAATATTATTGAATATTTTTTGCATTACCTTATAGATCGTACTGTAACTCCCAACTTCTTGGATGTTGTTGGAAGTTCCATTTCAAGTCCAACTTTCTTTGGGTATTTGGTACGAACGGTAGATGTGAAAGTCAAACTAGTAAAGTAAAACAATTGGGATATCATTTTTAGTTTCATACGATGGTACCCACGTAATATTTTTTTTTCTTCTTTATTGTATTTTGGACAGGCAGGTAGCAAGCAGCTAGATGTACTTACATAAAGAAGAAATCCTTTGATTGCTCAAAGAAAATTGTATTTGCCATTTGCTGGAATTCTTCGAATTTGCATACATTTGTGACATATTTTATTATCTTGAGGTTTTGAGTTTCAAAGTTGGGCCATGAAAGGTTTATAAATAAATAAGGATTTTTTATGATAATGCATAAAATGTATTTTCGTGAATTTGAGGTCAGAGGTTATAACAGTTGCAGGGTTGGAAGGATTGCCTTTTTCCGAATATAAAATAGCCTCATCTTACAAGTGCATCGCAAAGTTTGGGTTTCAAAGAATTTGAATAATGCTTTTTCTTAGTATCAACCTCTGTGTAGTTTACGACATTTCAATGCGCTGCTGTGACTGTAATGTAAATCTTTAGTGCTGAACCGTGGTCTCGAAAACAGATTTTTAATATGACTTGTTTTAACTTTTGCAGGATCATTTTTGCATTGCCTGCCTGGAGTGCCTGGCCTGAGCCTGTGGCTGACTTATCGTGTCGGAGCTCAGAAAACTTTCAGATGTGATATTTACCGATAATCAATATCCATTGTATTGTAGCATAAGCAAGCGTCTACTACTACCGGTCTTTCCCTCTTGTTATATTCTCTACTCCAAAAATAGGATTCTTCGTCGACAAGGAAAAGGAAATATATTCTGAAACTGAACTGAATTATTCTCTCATGAGAAAGCAAAGAGGTAGCATCTGGATATTTTTGACAAGCTCGTTGACTCGACCGGGTGTTGAAAGGTATTGCCATATCACAATTTCAAATGGCTTCATTTCTGTCCCCACAGATTCATAATTCATAGGACATAGCCCTTATTAAATTTTTTCCCATTTTATTACAATGGCAAACATCACTTTAACATTAACGCTGATTTCTTGTGGTTTCCCTAGTGTCTACAATTACTTGAGTGGCCCTGGTCTGATGTGCGCACTTTTTTGCCTTTTACTCTGAAAATATCGATATCCCTTCTTGTGTGTTTGCTCTAAACAGGGTAATAAAGACTAATAGTTCAGTGCTCTTCTAACGCCCAACTAGTGCGGTACACATTCCGTAATCAATTTAGCACCACCATCATGGACATCGTTAGACGGCAACTGAGCTCACATTCATCCGTTTTAGGATAATTGTTAAGGCAGAAAAGAAGCGAAAACTGCTAAAGGATAATGTAAAGAAAGATCGTGAGCTGAAAGCAAAAGAAGAAAATACACATTGTAGTAACAAGGCAAGGTTAAAGGTACGTTTTTTTTCTACTTTTTCTCCGTTGTTCCTTTGTCGATAATTTAATCAGAGTAATGGCCATCGTTATGCATTAGGGAATTAGTTTCATGGATTTTGGCCATGGGAATTGAAAAGTGTTATCAAAACCGTTTAATGTCAGCGTTGAATTACGACCTTTTATATACCGATACCTAGAGGTGGTATATAGTAGGTAGCTAAAACTAAACTGAATTCCGTAACTAGCATAACAATGTAAATCAATTTCTTTCGACTAATGCTTACAATAATAATCTGGAACAGCAATCTCTATCTTTAGTACCTAGTGCATCTTATCTTAAATCATTCGCGTAACAATTTTCGTAGCTCTTTGCACCGGGTCTGCCAGCAGCTCATGCTTGACTATTCATTTGTTATTAGTGTTACCAACCAGCCTTCCTCCAAATCCGAATTTATTTTATTTAGAGTGGTTCAGTCAGATATTTATATGCAACACTTACTATATAATAGTTTGATTAGATACCTCGCTCTATACAATATAATGTTATTCGAAACTATATATATCATACACCTATCTAATGCATACGATTAGTAAATTGCTATAATCAAACTTAAGAATAATGAACAGAAATGTGTAATTAATTTTATTAAGGTTAGTGCCAGTGCCTCATGTGGTCTGTCTTCTTTTTTTCCAGGGTACTGGACCTAATATAATTTACGATGGTACGCGTCCTCTCATGTCATCACTTCAGTGGCCAGCATGTGGGTCGCTGTGAGGAAGCCGTTGGAGTAGCTGCAGCGGGCGTTGTAGTCATTGTAGCTTTAGAACATCAAGTAAACATTTACGTGCCTGCACATTTGATCGACAGCTCTAAAACATGGTTTCCGGATAGATATGTGCCTCCCATAGAAGGACCAGACACAAATGGGGGTAATCTCATTAGTGGAATTCCTGGCTTTTCTGTACAGACAGAACCTGACAGCGTTACGGAAATTGGACGTTCGTACGTTTATCACAGGCGAACTTACTCAGGCTCTTATTTGGGTGGAAATGTGGGAAGCAGTGGCCTAGGGAAAACACATGGAGCTTCAAATGTCAATCCCAAAATCAGAGCTGGAGCGGCTTCCGGTACCCGGAGTGCTGATACGCCTAGTGCCGATACACAGCTTAAACTTTCTCATTCTTTCTCTACAGTTGACCTCATAGACTCTCTAACGTACAATAAAAAAGGTTTGGAAAAAGTTTGCTCAGCATAAATTCCTAATGATACTCAATACAATACAAGATTTATCTATATATCCTTGAGAAAATTTTGTCTGTGTCCTGTGTACATACTTTCTGGTTGTTTGATGTACCTATGTAATGTATCAATGTATCGAATGCTCTGTTCAGTATAATAATGACGTTAGTAGTTGGCTTATATTGTGTATCCTGTCCAATATATATTTATTGTTGTACTTACGGTAAAATAAACTTATTACAGGCCATTATCTACTGTGCCTTGAAAAACGCGAAGTTGGCAGTGGGACAAAGATGACCAGCGTCAGAATATATTTTCATTGGGAAAGAAAGCCAGGGCCAAAACCCATGAGAGCTCGAATAGCCGGATTAGTCTCTCCGACAGGGACTGAACATGAAGATGACGCCCTAATGATGGTCGAAATCCCTTTGACGTCTCCTGCTACTGCTGTGGCCTCATGCAAACTGTCTGGACATATTGCTTGTCTTTCTGCAGAGTCTATTATAAATATTTTTATGTTTCGTATGAAAGAAGGAAGTGGACGACTGAAGATGCACTATGCAGATTTTGATCGAATGTACGCAGTCGAATTACCAGGTTTCGCTCCACAGAGCATATGTTTCCTGTCAGACTATATTGCCTGTATGAACGAGCATCAAGTGACAGTTTTTCGAATGACGAAAGAAGAGAAACCCGGAATTCCAAATGTAACAAGTCGTAAAACAGGGTTCAACCTTTTCTCGCCGACAGAAAGCAAGATCCATACTACGGCAAGTATGATGTCAACTAATGCTATGAAAGAAACGGAAGATGCTGATACTGGAAACAGTAAAGTTGTATTTGATCCTAAGAACGAAACAGTCAAAGTTCATTTAAATACAATACTACGTTCAAATCGGAGGAAGAAAGCTCCTGCTTCTGGTATATATGAAGAATATCCCGAAGATATTTTCAATAGTCGCACTAAAGTAATTTTTACAGCCGTTTTACCAGGGATTTTTACAGAGGATATTTTACGATTAACTTGTTCTACCAATTCTACAAATGCAACACCATCTCAAAGTTTTGTTAAAGTGGGATTGTACCCTATTAGAACTAATGGTAAACTATCACTAATTATTTATTTATTTATCTACAAATTACTCGCCATACTGGGTGTGTCAGTTTGAATTGGTTGATTAAATAATTTTATACTACTTGCAGATACCTTGGGAGGTTTAGCTTGCTGGGTAGGCACTGCGAAGGAAGTGTTCCTTTATCACATGCCCGAACGAAGAGAATGTTACATTGTGAGGGTTATCAGCTACCCTCTGACAGCCCCTTTAATCTCTTTTACATTTGACTCCCTATTTTTCCACTGCCTGACAGAAGGAGGTCTGGAAACGTATACCTGTAGAAGTCTTTATAACGCACTGAAGGATACGGAAGGATTCCAGAAATACGTGAATGTAAGTGAATAAAGGATAAATTAATAAATAATTAAAATATTCTACTAATATTTTTATTGTAGTCAAACGAATTGCACCTTAGAGATTCACATAAAGGCAGTGATTTATGTATTCTTTCCGTGCTGTACTCTGTGCTCTTCTGCTCTTACAGTTATCTCATAGAAGATTGATAAAACGTTTGTATAGTATATCTCTCTTAAGTTTGTATAAGTACTCCATATATTTCATTGAGTATACCTAAAAGGCAAGGTTGCTTGATAAATATAACAGTAGATTATTACACCCTTATATTTCAGGATTGAAATAAAAATTATTTTATCATGCCTCTGTGTGTTTTGCTAAGTCCAGGTTGAGAGCAGAACTACAGATTACGAAACATGATTAATTTATGAGTCTAGTCTAGAGGTATCCTAAGGTGAAATAATGTGGAAAGAGAATAATATAATTTGTACTTGTTGCTTAAACCAGGATTGTCCATTTCAAGACGAGGCAACTTGTCTCGTGGGCATTAGACCATTTCTGGGAGTGCGGTTTATGGCTGCCAATGAATTGTGCATGTGCCTACTTGCATGCCCCACTTCACCCTCGAGTCATATTAGTGAACCTTCACCGGCGTCTCCAGTTACACCTCCTGCTCAATCCAACATCGCCAACGAGTGAGATTTGTCTATTTTCATTGTTCCGTTTCGTTATTTTGCTACATATAAGTATATTACATATTTATTCTCTTGTTTTGATTTGAACGCAGAGAGAACTCGTGGACCGCGTATTCATTGGACCTCCCTCACATGGACCTTATTTACGACGATACTAACAAGGCTGCTCAAATTCACAAGGAATCGAATGCGGATACTTACTTTACTTTAATATGTGAATTGCACCTTCTTCTTAGACTTTATATTAACGCCCATCCCGAAGCAGAACCAAAATACCGAGCCAAATACAGGGAAACATGCAGAATTATTGGCTTCGATTACATTAAGAAGTCTACTTTGTCGTTGCCACCACCAAAACCAGCTACTAATCCAATCTTAAACCAAAGTCATGAACCTTCTGTGCAACAAAAGGCCATTGATGATATGGTGGATAAAGGAGTTACATATTTGCAGATGGCTCAGTGTGATTTCCAATATATTTTTGGTCCAGAAAATGCAAAAATGTCGAAAGACCCATTGTACATACCCGGACTTGTAAAATTCATTGAAGTAGTTTTGCCAACTTATCAATTCAACGATGTAGACGCAACGAAAATTCCACCATCATTGTCACCAGTACTTGTTGAATTTCTTGCTACCAATTCGCCAAGGGTTTTGGTTGACATGGTCATACAGGTGCCTTTTCTAAGAGAATGCAACAGTACACGGCTTGTACAGGTAAATTAATCAGTATCTCAAAATAATACTTTGTGTGGTTTTCCTTATTTAAAGGCAATAAAAATGACTACTATTTTAATATTTTTGTAATTAATAGATTCTAAAAGATTTGGCCGAAAAGGCTAGCTATAGCAAGAAGGAAACGCTGGCATTACTGTTTACAGTAGTAACGTTAAATGGGAGTGATAAACATGCTCGAGATCAAGTTAGAGACATTTTAAGCAAAATAAAGGCCATTGAATTGGGGACAATTCTATGTCTAAACTTTTTACTTGATCGGAGGAATAATAAAGTATGCATGACCGATTTGTGCTTATGTATGGCAGCTGCCAAATCAAACCTTCCTGGAATGGTATATATTATTTCGAGCATATTGTTTGTTCTTTTTAAAGTACGAAAATTGTGTATTATAAAATTATCTGTATTTGTCTTAAATAGGTTATTTCCAAAGCCTTGAAATCCAGTGAACTCACAATTTCTGAAGTGATGCTAGCTTTTGCCCAAGCTGTGAATCTGAACGCAGATGGTCAAGTGCAACAATCCTTAACAAAAGTGCTATCAACCATTCTGGAATATTATTTTGCTGAAAAACTATATGCCATCATGAATTATCAGGATATTGGAAAAGACAGAATCATTGGCACTAACCAGATTCAGCCTGCAGGTGCCTCGTGGGGCTTGCCTAACAACAGTTTAACTGAAGACGAAACTAGAGCCGTACATGCTTTGGTCCGATCATATCTCACTCACATATCTTTGGCATTGCTTGCTGTCCCGACAAAAGCTCCAATAGTATCAAATCATCCACCGCATCCCCCAAATACCGGAGCTGTTGTCCAAAATGGAACAGGCCCTAGTACAACAAATAAAAATGCCACTGCCATCACTAGCCAAAATGCTGGTTCTTCACTTAATCCTCCTCGAGTAGGAAGTCCTGTTGCCGAAGTAAACTTTCAAAACTACCAGATTTTCGGAAAGGCACCTGCGTTCGTAAATTATATATTGACAATGGAATACGACGGAGGACTGTCAAGTGGGTTCAATCATGGGCAAAATATTATCACATTCTCAAGGTTCTCTAGTGACGAATGTCGGGAATATTTCATCAAACTTGCAGTAAGTTTTTGTTTATTTGATTGATGAAACAAAATAGTGACCATTGAAGCTTAGCTTGGATCTTAAGTGCCTCGAACGTCACAGCTGACATGCATTACCTAATGATGCTTATCGTTTTCAAAAATTATACCTTTATTGTAGCATTCCAGCATTCGTATTGTTTTTTGAGACGCAAAAGACATTGACAATGATTAACGAGCATCATTTCCCCCATCTCCTTATTCGTCATTCATTATTCGTAGCTCTGTCTCACTCATAATGCATTGTCCTTGTAACTTACATGTTTTTAAATTCTGTAGCTGCTGAAAAGGTTAAACAAATCAGTTTTTTGCGCCGTCTGGCCTTAGGTATCTTACGTACTTATGCTTAGGTAAATATTCCAATTAAATAAATTCTATTTTAGTGGAAAGCCATCACATCGGAGCAAATTCAAGTCTTTCATTTATGGCCAATTTGAAACAATTGGCAAGAAATCGGTATTCCTATATTCTATATTGCTAAATGAAAATGGAATAAATAGAAATACTAATAATACGATTGGTATGGCGAATAGCAAGTTTTTTTTGACATGCTAGGATAAAATTTCCTATTTTTGCTATGGACAATAATGTAGTGATGTAATCCGTACATAATGATAACATACCTACCTACATGTAATGTAACATACCTTTTTCTGTTGGCTCTGCAACCTTGTCTAGACAAAAATTACGAATCATGACATGTATATAGAAATATCCTGTATCCAGGTATGTAGACTGATGTAACATTATCCATTACTTAGAGCAAAAACATGACAATATATTAATAAATCTAGAATTGATGATCATGTTTCAATGAAAATGTAATTTGTTTTAACACAATTTGATGGACTATACAAGAGACAATAATGGTCATTTTCTTTTTAGCCATATTAGAGAGGGTGATCCATGATCCTATTATATATTATTCATTTATCATACCACTAGCCATTCTAACTTTCTTTATACTTTTTTGTTTGTAGAGCCTTTTGGGGAGTGTCTTTGGAAACGTTGATGGAGTAAAAGATTTGGTGAAAACCTTTCTTCAAAGAAATGGAGCTCCAAACTCGCCTCTTCACCTTGTGCTCCAGTTACTCGTTGATCCTGCGGAGAAAGCTATTGCTACACTAATTGCCAAACAGCCGACCACTCTTCTGCTTTATTCCAAGGTAAGCCAAAGTCAATCAAATATTTTTTGTTACCTACATTTACTCTCAACTGTTTTCTTATCTTCTCTAGTAGCTTTCCCCTGCCATCGTTCTTTCTGCTCCATGCATTCTTATTACCCAAATGCTATTTAACATTATGAACAATATTTACCCGTCGATCTTTAACACATCTTTATCATATTTATTATGTACTTATATTTCATTATTGTCACACATTTTAATGATCGGAATTTTGTATGGATTATCCAGGAAATGTTCGGAAGATCCACAGGAAAATGGAAGAGCGTTGTTGCAAAGCTAAAGGAAAAGATCCACACAAATCCGGATTCGGTAGACGCAGATATTTTTAGTACCATCATAGAAAGTAAGTAAAAATATAATAGTAAGTATAATAGTAGATGTGGGTACCATAGAAAAGTTATGAATTGGAGAAAGTATAAGATATATTGACCATTGGGCTTCTGTAGCAAGAATATCAAACGTGCAGTACATGAGTTTAGTGGGTGCAACATAGACATGGGGAAAATTGTTATTGTTCGTATTTTTCTAATCGAGATAGGTTAGGGCCATGGGTGAAACTCATATCCAAGGGGAAATATTACGTGCTACTGTTACAGTGTCTCTTACTCTGAATTTTTGATGAAGATCAAAAGTCTATTATGGTTCGAAGTGTCTAATCGATAGAGAAAACATATGACATGTTCCTGACGGTGCATTCTACGAATGTTCCATAAAGATCGCAGATGGGATCTATAATCCTTTTTAGGGGAACCAACTGATTGAGGTCTGTTAGAGAAATCTGGTCACGCACGAGTAAAATTGAAACTGCAATTTTGCCAACCCAATGGCTCAGTTGTCTTGGTCCTGATGGTTATTATATTGCCCCTACTTAACAAAGTTGTGTCTTTTATTTAAAGAGTTTTTTCTTGGTTCCCTCTCCAGGTGTTTACCTCCATTTGGCCAACACGTTGAGCCCTGCCGAGTTGGAAGAAGTTCTGGACAAAGGTGAACAGAATGCCAAGTTTCACACTACGTGCAAGCGTGTAGAATTGGCGAATACTTACGCCAATATGGTCATCTCTATATCCGGTGAATATCTCAACAACCAATAATAGTGATCTCCTCTCGTCGATCTATGGATGCTTACTTAGTATTCTTAAGGGCAAGCTGCTCACAATCAGCTAATAAGCAAAAAAGCAATCATCTTCTGTTTTTATCGCTTGATATTGCTTCATCTTTGGGAGAACGACAGCATCAGTAATATAAATATCAACGGACACAAAGTTCAGATCCAAGCTCATTGTTTGCACCCAGGACGGAACGCCAAAGTGTTCGCTGAATTACTGGCAAAATGTCACTTCGGGTAGGGTACTAATATATCGGCACTGCTAAATATCTGGTTAACATTTCGATATAGACCATACAAATATGATATACTTGCTACATTGGTGTCGAATATTTTACTCGGATCACGAAAGGATCCCATATATTCTACATTAACCTGAGACGTTTCCTAACATCAGCTATGGCTGGCTGTTGGCTTGCAAATGAGATTTTCTAAAATCATGAATGTACACGAGCCTGAATTATATGCTATACTCTGCTGAATGCAGTCTAATTTATTTAATAACATTTCCAAAGCAATTACATACTTTATTAAAAGATAAAATTCTCGATTGTCGAAATTCTTTCTTAGAAACTACCTAAAGTAGCGCACGCACTGCATTGTTGATACTGTACATTCTTTTAAATTAAATATTAATGTCTGTTCGGGGTAATTATACCTTAATTGTCAATTGTCAATCAGTGATATTTTCAATGTCAGCATTTTACTTTTATTTCATATCTTCCGCTTTTGTAAAATAGAAAGTTCTCGTAACTCAGATTTTTAAAATTAATTGAAAGCGATACCTTGTTATACTTTAACTAGATTTACTACTAAGAACCTGTTGTATTTCTGTTTAATAGTAATTTACAACTTCTAGGCAATAATGAACAATTTAACTAAGTATATGTATTGAACACATACTATACAGTATAGATTTCTCTTTTATGTAATGAAGAGAACTTTAATGCTCGTGCAGAGATAAAATTTGGCAATACGGACTTGGCCTGAAAGATGTAACTATTCTTCTATGGAAAATGTTATCAGTACATACGCATTGCTTTACATACCTGTGTGTGTATACTATCTGTGTCGTGTCGTGACATTTAGGGACGATTTTTTATGTTATTCTTTTCTAGTGATAGTTGGGAAAATCTCATTCGTTAACTCTGAAATTAGTAGCCAAGATGAGGTAGCCTAGAAATATGCCCAAAATGTTAGAGCTATTCTGCTAGTAAGAGAGATTGAATTTTTAGCAGACGCCATTTCAGACTATTTATGTTCAGTCGTAAAGCTTTTCTCTTCTCTATGATGATAAGATGTTCGTTGTTTAATACCAAGTTTATGTTGTGGTGTAAGTGTAAGGCTTTATGTGCAACTCACTTTGGTTACGCCTCACCCCCACATTAACATTTTTATTCAACTTTCCCTCAAAGCTTCAGATTATATTAACATTTTCATTCACCGAAAAGTATGTTACATTAAGATAGATGAATTAAAAATCCTGAACTGGATAATATATCTTATCTCTAGATTATTATATGATTAAATGATTATGTATTATTTTCCAAGGTAGTACATTGTGTATGTAATATATACTAAGCTACCTACTGCCATTACCAAAGGTATAATGATATCTGTTCTTTTTGTTGGTATTTTCTTAGGAAAACACATTTGCGGGGGTATAGTAGTGAGAGACTCATGATGCAACAAAGAGTCATTCATCATACCCTTAAAGAATTTGGAACTGTTCTGCTGGGTCGAGGAAGGCATCAGGAGTAAAAGTAGATGATGACTTATGTTCTTACTTCGTCTTGACTCAGAAGGAAAATTTATCTTTACGAAATGAGATTTAGTTAGTCTTGACAAGTCAACATCAGATATCATTATTATTAACAAACAGAGAATCAAACTTACACCATTTCCCCTTTTGCTCTCCAGTGTAGATTATCATTAGACTTGACAACTCCAAGGAAAGGTGAAGAAAAGTGAATTTAGATTGAGTATTATTTATACAGAATTCGAAGCATCCGAGGGAAAAGAAGTAAGTAGAACTACTTAGGTAACGTAAGTTGTAGCTAGAAGCTAGGTATATGTAGGGGGTATCATAATAATACAACAGCCGTTAGGATACACTGGAGTTGGATGAACTACAACTACAAGCTAGCTTAGACATTGACTACGTCAGACTAGACTGGATATGAATTTCTAGGAGAAGAAGGGAATAAACGAGAAAGAAAATCTTTTATGTGAATTGCATACTAATAAACCAAATGATGCATCATTATTTACCATCCATCTGAAAGCGCTTCACTGAATACATAACCTACCCATCTCCTTATCTCCACTGCTAACAGTGTCTGCTTTGCTCTATGAAGTAGTAAATCTAAAAATTTATCAACTCCCAGCGTTATTTATCACATTCGCATCTATCGATTCATAGTTCCCCAGTGACTTTCACCGGTGAAAGCACTCCAGTGTGCGTTAGGTAGCCCCGTAACCCAAAAATGTCCACCTCAATCGAACAGGTATAAGTTTAATAACTAATTCTGGGGGCCTACCACCATTACAGTTAAATTGGCTTGGGAATTGTCGCTAATTATATAATAAGATTATGTGAAGTATGTGTACTGTTTGTAAAATCTATAAAATTATTGTTCATGTAACTTTCTCTTTCACTATACCTACTCAGAGTATATATGAGCTTCATGTATGAGATTTAGCAATGTGCGTGTGTATAAGGTACATATATAGTAGTATATATATTTCATGTGTATAGAATTTATATAGAATAGAGTGTGCCAAAGATCTGGAGCTTTACGTGTATAAACTACATTATAGAAGCTTTATAAGTTATAAGTCTGATTTTCTAGTATAATTTGCTAAGCTAAGCTAAGCATTGTTCTATGATGGCTAATGGAGTTGATTTAATGTTAAGCAAATATATTCAATGTTCAATTGTATTTATTTTATGTATACAGTACATGTAACTACCAACTAATTAGTAAATAATTAACTGTAACGAAGCGTGAGCACCTGTCATCCTGTATTATTGGTATTAATTAGAAACAATTATATATAAGCTGTGTATGTTGTATGGTAATCATCTATGTTATGTGAATATAATATATGTATGTAGTCGTATTGCTGTTTCGGCATATAAAATCGGATCAACAGTTCACTGACGATGAACGTAAATGTAATTTGTTCAAGGCGTGGCTTGGCATGTGTTTATGTTACTAGAATTGGACAGGAACGTAGAATAATCGGTTGTCTAGGCGGGACGGACGGGATGTACAGTAGAGAGGACGAGGGCATAGTATTACATAAATGTGTGTGGGCTGGCTTGACACAGGAGTCAAGTCAATTCAATTCAGTGAGGAAGTATTTGATATATTGTATGGAAATAATCAAGAAGAGGTCGATTGTCTATACTTACATACATATATGTATATACATAAATAGTGCTCACTTTTATATTGTTTGTAGAATGTATTTTAAGCGTTTCAGAAGTGTGGAAACATAATTTATACTCTTTCTCCTACTTTCTCCGTTAGAAAGAATTGACTTTTACCTTCACAAATATCCCTGCAAGGACAGGTAGCCCTGTTCTGATAAACCTAAGAGGGACATTGTTCTATAAGATTTGAGTAAACGAAAAGAAATGTATAAATAACCCACAAATTGAGTTGGAAATGGTGCAGATCACTTTTACATTGCTTTGTCTGTGTATAAGTATGCTTCCATATTTATGAAACGTAGTGTAAAGTGTAGAGATATTATTATTATGTAATATATAAGTGTACTGCAGCTGACGTTGGAAAATTTGTGTTTGTGGTTGAAAGGACACGACACGACTGTCATTGATTGATTGGGCCTTCCCGGCTTTATTTGTAACAGTCTTCTTACTCTACTTTCTCCTTTGGGTTGTATGTATTTGTACTGAGGCAGTGCTTGTGCCCTTATTCTAGCCTTTCTTTAGCCAGAGGTTTCGATAGGAGATAATAATAGTACTTTAACTAATTTTATGTGTGTGAATAGCATAGTATAGAGTTACATACATGGTAGATGTGCCCACGTTAGTAAAAGAACTAGGAGCATTAACAGAATGTCTCAGCCGCTCATTCTCTGTCTCTTTCGGTGACCCACTCATTCATCCAGGAAATGGAGGAACTATTGCACTACGCCCAATTGAATTTAGCTTCCTTCTTACACCCGTTGTGGATACATACATACATACTACATACTTGAAATGTAATCAGAATCACAACCGTGGCAATACACCATCAAATACATTACTTAAAGCATAGGTACTATTGTAGCTACTTTACACAAAGAAACCAATTCAAATACTTACAATAACTTTTACTTAACTCGTGTAGTAAAAGCTGTGAGAGTAGCATTTGCTACAGATTCTTCAACCTGACACAGTAATTTGATAGCATCCTGTAGCAATTATTTTCTGTTTCTGCTTAACTTTACCTTTTTTGTTAATTCAAGATATTATTTCTGCAATCTTGACTGTTAAAACATTTAGCTGACTATTGCAGCTTGGAAAGTTTTAAATTGTGTTTATAATGTAAAAAGAGAAAGCAAGTTATTCCATATTTATTTGACGGACTGTATTCCGATTATTCTGCTACTGCTAGCCTTATCATTAGCATGACGAATGCTACTACACGACGAATGGCAAAGTGTCCCCAAGAAGAGAGCAATCAGTTAAATGGGTAACTATGTACGACACTATCGATTGAATAGATTAATAGATTATGAGGGAGAAAGGGGGAACGTCGAACAAGTTCCTTCCGCTGATAGTAAACTAAAAAGTAACAAATGTGAGGAAAGCGATGTAAGTGAAGGTAACGTGAGCTGATGAGAAGTTTGCATGCAAGTTCCTTAGCTAACGATAAGTGAGTAAACTTGTTCTGCTGGGAAAAGTGTGTATTTGTAGTAAATGGGAGAAGAATAGAAGTTTGACATTGACATTTGTAGGATAAGTAAGGTGATACATCAGAACCTGTTGTTATCTAGGGAAGTTGTCAAAGGCTCAATATTATCTGCGAATGTAGGCCAACTTAGAACCTGTGTTCTTTCCAGTTCACAATCACTTGTGCACTTCTAAGTTGTTCCAAGTCGGGAAAGTAGCGAATTTCAAAGAAAACACTCGTTTCTAATAAGTGAATGAGTGTTGTGCCGCGCCATAAGTGAAAGTAGCCGCTCTATGTATGTATGTAATGTACATATGTAGTATGGTTAGGTTAGGTTATGTTATGTCCGAACTTCTTTCTCTTCTCATCTATGTGTTTTTCTAATGGAGTCCATTCTATGAAAATAATGTATGTGGGACTTTGTTCTGCGTCCTCGTCCCATCCCCATATCCTCATTCACGTCACATACACATTTCTCTTCTCCTAAACTCAAATGCCCATTTCCATGAGCCGCTCTATTAACTTTTACGAGGACTGACTCTCTTCAATGTCTGGCGTACCTAAAGAACCAGGTAGTTGTAGTTCCACTTACGTTAGACTATGTACGCATACATTGTAATCGCCTCTTATATAGTTTACTATATTATTATACTTACTACTAAAGCTATACTCACCTCCTTTTCATTCTCTTTACAAAATGCCTACCTTTTCCCACTATGCAGTTACAATGTCTTGGTTTGGTTTGGCTTGCTTTCTCCATTTGGAATATATATGACGTAGGTAAATAGCATCTTCAGAAACAGGAAACTCGTAGTAGACTCATGGTATCTCTATTTTGTAAGCCTTGTTAAGTAATCTAATTATTAAGTAAAGTGTTTTCTAAAGTTTAAGCAAACTAAAATTGGTTAAAACAATCGTTTTGATTATTGCCATTTTGTTTTGTAGACGCGTTATCTTAAAATTAGCAAAAAAATAGTAGCAAAACATTGCGAATTTCAAAATCTAATCCTACGTTTATTTTCCGTTAAAAACAAGGTTAAAATTGTGAGATCATAAATAGCGGCAGTGTGTTCCTACGACTTAGATTTTCTTAAGTACGTACGTGCGTATGTTACTACAGAGAATTAGAGACGGATGCTAAATAACTGTATAACTCTCTGTAGTGCATTTTGAAAGAGTTGATAATGGGAATTTCTGAGATGCTGCCGTTTATTGACTGTTATCACTTGAATGCGAGAGCTTGAAATGAAAATAGTCAAATGATAATGTTTATTATTAACTATAAGTTCAGTTCATAGTATATTTACTATAGAGTCTCCCTGGCCTGGCCTGGTCTGTCCGCCTGTCTCGGTGTTATAAAATGTAGAGCATTAGGTTTACTAAAAGTTGGAGAGATGAAATTGTGAACTCAACGCTTGCCATGCAGTCACTCAACTCAACTCAACACTAACACAGTGATTCAAGTCAAAGTCAAGTCACTCTCTTGATTTGAAGTAATGGTTTCCTAGTCTAAGTGTCTAAATGGATTGTGCAAAGTCATAAGTGGCTAGTTAACTCTAGGGCACCGGCACCGAGCTTTAGTAGTTCAATTCAGTTTCCCTCGCTCGAGATCCAGCCAACACTAAAGCCAACGCTAACCTCATCATTTCATTCATTTCGCTACAAAGTTCATTCAGATTATCATAAGGTTACTTAACTCCCTCCTTCTACCGTAAGCGTAAGTTGTAAGGTACGTACATGTGCATAAGATCTCGCTTTAAAAACTAGAGCTACCTCTATGTGATACTCTATTATGCCAGTATTCCAAGCTTACGTTTTAATATTCACGACTTTCACCGTTGAGCCTAATTGCAGAATTACATTCTACTTCTGCAGAGATAAGTAGCTACAGTTTATTCACGCGTTCAGCTTCAATTAGAAGAATAATATGTATCAAAATTACTATTCAGCCATTATTACATTTATCATTACCCTTAGTGTTGGAGTCTACTTATTCTCCCTTGATAACTTATAAATGGGAAACTACCAGCTGCAGCTTTGAATATTAAGTAGCTATAAAATATAGAAGTTGATTGTGTAGTATGTATACACATAGATAATACTAATTAAGTACAGTAGCAATGTATATGATAATATATTTATAATATTATATAGGTATGCTTGAAATAATGTGCAGCTGTTCTTGTACAGATATTAAATAGATATACATTTAGAATTTAGAGCATTTTCTTCAGCATTCTTTTTTAAATTGCCAATTTTGTTATGACAGTTACTTTCACGTAGTATAAACTGTACCTTGTCGTTACTAGTAAGAAATTAAATATTAAATGTTTAAAAGTAAAAGCTACTATTTTATCCAGTAAAAGTCAAGTCAAATGTCTGTCTGTCTGTGCCATGATAATAGAAAATAATATATTAAATATCGCACAAGACCAGAGAAAGTAAGTCAATAATTTAAATGACTTTACTTTATTACCTACTAATACTAATGTGCTTACACATACGTAATTCCTTGTTTTATGCACAATAATTGCCAATCTGTGTAGTAATAGTCTTATTTGTAGATATCAAATGATGTACTCAAAATTTTGAACAGCTAAACGAGGAACCTAAAAGAAACATCCAAGAAATTATATTTTACTCTGTACACTTGAACAGATCTGTAAAGTGGGCTTGAAATACAATGCAAATGAATATACTCTTGTGAAGCTATTACCTATAATGTGTAATGTACTCATTTATTGATACAAAATCTATGCAAGCATTAAGCAAAAGCAAATAAATAGTTTTATTCGATGTAAGCAATGCAATTTATGTGGTTATAAATTTTGTGCATTTATTTAACATCTATTTCATAGTATTGACATCACACAAATCAAGGCAGTTACTGCATTTGGCATTGGAGAAAGTTGAGACGTTGAGAGTAAGAAAATTAATGTTCATGTCTTGTAGGTAGTGGTAACAGTTTTATTATGTAGGTATGTCATGCCATGTATAAATACGTTTTGTTATTATTCCCATTCACTACTGTCTGATTATACTGGATTTGAAAAGGCGATTACTTGACTATGTTTCTTCTGTGTGGTATACTGTGGTTTGTCATGGTTTGGAAGTGTAGTGGATTGTATGGCATTTAAATCGAGTAGCTATGAGATATTTATAGCTTTAGTTGTAGGGTAGTAAATTCCAAGCGATATCTGATCTCGGGAACCACTACAAAATTTGTAGTGTTCAGATTCAGCTGGGAAAAAGTCCAGAAGAAAGTGGTCGTGAACTAGAACCTTACACAGTACAGAAAGATAGTAGTACATATACAGTACACCTACATCCCACATATAATGATAGGGACCTAACATATTTATATATACAGATAGGAGAAACGCAATAAGGAAAAGTGAAAACCTGTGCTGTCAGACTTTGCACTTACTAGGCCAGGAGAGAAAAGTTTTCGTGTGAAAGTCTTAAGTAAATGCAATGAAGTAGGAGCGTAGTTACAAATATTATTTGGGATTATTCACTTCTTACAACGTAGGTGATATTTTTAGTTTTCCTTCGTATTTTAGGCTTTGCAGAAAATGAAAGCTTGACTAGAGACTTTATACGCTACTGATTGGAGAAATGTTTATCTTATCTATGGAACTATTCTACGTACCGCGTATCTCTCCACAAATGTCTAGATGAAAGTTATGCATAGTAGGTTGTAGGGAATATAGAAAGTTAAGCATTACAAGCAATGTCAACAAATTAGTACGCATTATGCTACACATTGTCGTTATATATTTTTGTAACTCCGCAGTTTTTCAGACGAAAAAACCTTAAATAATACATAATTCTCATAAATTGGGAAAATCTCCTGCGCCTAATACATCGGTAGTTAACAAAACATCGAAAAAAGTCTATAACAAATTACAACAATTACCAAAATACAAATAATTACGTTAGCTATTTAAAATTAAAAAATCTGAAAGACATTTTAGTATTTTTATCTTGAAAAAAAATGCCTAGTACATAGGTATGTAATTTCTCCTACTCCCTTCAACAATTATATCATATGAGCTTACTTACTCATTCACTTTCACCACTACCTTCGTAGTATTTAAGAAGTTGTAGCCTTGTAAAGAGAAAGTATGTTTGCTTTTTCTCAAGACCAGAAGAAGACAGTCAAGAAAGGATTTAACAATGAAAGTTCTTCTGACTGTACTACTATGTATAAGTAATAATATGTAGGTATGTCTTTAAATCCAATGCAAGGACAGGACGGAAGTACTTCTTCTCCTCTCCAGAAATACAAAACTAACCGCATTCGTGTCTCTTTTCACAACGTACCTAAGGTGAATCACAGTCAGAACCACGCTGAGGATGACGACTGTATAATAAAGTATTCCCGTTAGTTTAGCGGAGTCTCGATTATGACACCTACACTCTGCTTCTAGTTCTGATTCTGATTGCTTGATGTTTTATTTGAAGTTTCGTCTTGGACATTTCTTGTGAGAATGTAACTGTTTCATGGTTATTCATATAAAGGAGGACAGGAGGAGGCTCCTAAACTTTTCTGCATAGTCGGCTAGCAGTTTTCTCTCACTTCCCTCAATAATTCCTGATGCAAATTGAAATACTTTCTCTATTCTCTTGTCCCTGTGTAGAATCCACATCCACTTCACTCAACATTTCCCATTCGCACTTAAGTCAAGGCACGGCACCAAAATATAATATTATTTGTATCTACACACTTTCACTTAGGTACTTACTTTCTCTCCATACAAAAGAATAAAAGCGTGCTCTCCCGAAAATAAAATCTGATTGTCTCCAAAGGAAATCGGTATGAAGGCAGTATTCCCTTCCAGGCAGGATAAGTGCTCTATATACTTAAAGATCCATTTCTTACATT
Organism: Tomocerus mixtus; assembly: GCA_034694165.1. Lineage (NCBI taxonomy): Eukaryota > Metazoa > Arthropoda > Collembola > Entomobryomorpha > Tomoceridae > Tomocerus > Tomocerus mixtus. Next base: position 19,673 of record JAQFYC010002446.1, read on the forward strand.
TACTTATTAGATATTTATTCCACCTCCGACTTTCTCTATACAGATAGAAAAAAGACAGTCTCTCTCGCCGTTAGAATGTCTCTTGACTATTGTCCTTTCTTTCCCAATTGATTCAAGTCTGTAATTTTATCAGGGACAACCAACAAGGTAACGCTATGCTATTACCAACTACCAAGTACCTAGCTTTGTCATTGAGAACCAACAAGACAAGACAGTTAAGTGCCTATACCACTACCTACGTATATTTCTCCAGTGGGTTGTGAAATTCGACGGATACTATACGATACGTCAATCCCACTGTAAGTAGATCACACACCGTAGGACACTAATACTAACCCATTGAAAATCACTTTAAAGCGCTACGCTTTATCTCTATAGTCTTAAATTTCTAGGATGTATATGAGTACACCAGGGCTTGGATATGCATGCAATTGTATTTGTACTACTATCTGTATATTGTATACAAGGACTTTTATTTATTTCAAAACTTCATTTAATTCTATAGTGTAGAGGTCCGTAAACATACTTATTTTTGTAATTTTTGTCGCATTTTATGATAAAATTCAAGAATTTTTGCAAAAATATTGAGATTTATGACAGTATTGCTACTTATGTCACAAATTACCTTCAGGAAGTTGTTTTACTAAGGAAAATTGTCTGAAGCAAATCAAACCTTGCAAATTTACAATTTAACTTACTTACTAACTATTCCATTAATTGTGTTATAGGTACATACTAATATTGACTCGTATGAAATATTTTTTTTGCATTTTGGCTTTAATGTTACTTTTCCACAATTACATTACTCTTAGGTTGTATTACACGTAGACATATCTGAGCTCTGGCAATTACATTTAAGGGTATTAGCTATCTAAGTAACTTTTGCTTAGTTTAGCTAGCCTATAGACGTAACTTAACTACGTATTAAATTAACTTGGCCATGCTACGCAGACACAGACAGCAGAGAGTTATCTTCCCCTTCTCTTGTCTTGTCTGCCGTTGGATTTCCCTATTTACTATACTAATATTAGCCATTAGTTAGTATATTACCTATGCAGGTGAGGTGTAATATTATATAGTATATAAATGCCAGGGAAAGTGTGGAGATGAGCGAAAAGCAGTGAAGTGAATACTCTCGTAGTAAGCTAAATGCAAAGGCGAAGCAGACAGAATGACAGCTTGGGTTTTCATTCTCGCCTAAGTCCTTGCACCTTTCAACAGCTTCCAGTCCCAACATCCAACCTTCCTTCCTTTCCCATTCTATTCCCTTTCTCTCTTTCTCATAATAATGGAACATTGTAAATGGGTTGTGCATTCTGTCGGCGAGAATTACTATACGAAGAGCATTCCTCTAGCAGACCATTAATATTAGCATTATCTATCTATAGGATAGGAAACCAACACTTATATCATAGCTAATCTATTACACTGATATTCTAATATCTACCATGTACAACCAACACCAACAAAATACTGACACAAAGAAATGTGTTTACAGTGAGGTTCACAAGTGGTTGTCGTCCGAAATACTTTTGCACCCTAAAAAGTAAAAACTTTGCCAAAACTTGTATGAAAATCATTCTACAGGAATTCTGTGTAAAATTTACTCAATTTTGTTAAAATTGGGAAGATCTTCTAAAATTGGGAATATTTTCTAAAATGGGGAATATTTTCTAAAATTGGGAATATTTTCTAAAATTGGGAAGATTAAGTAAAATTGGGAAGATTTCCTAAAATTGGGAAGATTTTCTAAAATCTTGAGCAAAAAGTGGTACCAAAAACCAGGAGGGATTTTTAACGTACGTATTCCACAAAAAATTCCTTTGAGATAATAATTTTTAGGAATAAATTTTTATTTTCTGTGTAATCTGTGTAATTAAATAATCCACCCTGCGAAAGTGCAGATTGATAAACTGTGAAGCTTGCTGTATGTAATAACACTGAGACAGTGTACACGCTACGCCCTTACGCTTCGCTTACTTTCTATATTAGACATTATGTGTCTGGTATATGTGCTAGGTATTTATTTATATTATACAACACATCTATAGTAAGTATCTATGTAAGTTGTACATATGTGTGATAGAATAGAATTTATGGTTGCAGCATTATAGTAATAGTCATCCTCACTCATACATAATTTTAGTCTGGTTCTTGTTCTTGTTCTGGGTTACATACATACATATGCTTAGATGTTAGCGAATAATATTCATATTACATATACTTTTATCCTACTGCACTGTGCATATGTGGCTATAATACATATGTAACTGTGTTCATGCATTTGATTTATTTATAGGTAAGAAGAAGTCTAACTCAAATCTATAGGAACCCGTTGGTCTTATTTATTACTTTATTAGGCAGACACAGGAACCTAGAAAGGGAATGAGTTTCCCTCCCTTTGCTCGTCTACTCATACTCATATGTCGAGTTTAGATCAAGTCTTGGCTTGACTTGACTTTCACTTCCCACTACAGATAATATTTTACTTTACTTTCATAAGTAGCAGTCGTGATAAGGACAAATTAGCAGGGAAGACGCTTTGATCTCACATTCCTCTACCTTTGCTTTGGTTTGGTATTATGAATGCACTTAGGTACCTAACTGTCTGCTTTTAATTGGAAAATGTAATTTTGTAATCTGAGTGAGCTCGTGCAGACTTCTGCATTTTATTCCTTCATAAAATATAATGCGAGAATCATAATACGATTACTATATAATTATACACTTAGAATACCTTAAATCGTTTCGCTTTTTATTTCTACCTAAATAGGTAGAAAGATCTATGATACTACTTCAACATTCAAGGATTTGTCTATAGGTATATTAACGGAAAAATAGTAGTAGTTAAGTTGTATTATAAAACATACTGCTTACTAGTACGTACTAAACTTAAAGTAAGCTTGCTTATCCTACTCGTACATAATCATTTACGACGTAAGCCAACTAAACCCATTTTACTCCTTCAAACTTCTTGTCGTGATACTTATCTAAATAAATCCGAAAATTTAAGCTGAGTCAGTCTTGCAAAGGAAACTTTGACAGTATATCTGTAGTTTCAGTAGGAAGAAAATGTTTTTGATGCTATGTGATTTGACGGGTGTAATGTAAATATATGTCGTAGGTACCTGGTCCCATGTGGTACTGGAACATTTAATTTTTTTAGATCCTTTTGTTTTTTAACGTTAGATAATCAAGGATTGCATCCGTATTGTCATTCAAGACCAAGATATTTTTTATGATTGAAATATCTAATAAATGTAAACTAATTTTTTGAGTTTTCCCAAAAATTTCAAAATTCCAAATGTCGCACATTAAAAAGGAGATAAAACGCGAGAAATTTTCTTAGAAATTTTGTTACAATAGTTTAGAGGGTACCTTATCTTGTTGGCACTGTGTGCTTCCGACTTATATTAGTGTTAAAGCAGAGTTTTTTAGACTTTCGGTGTACATTCTTGTGTGTTTCTTGATGTCATTTGATGCTTTGAATGTGTATCCTACTAGGTACTATGTAAGAGCAATAAAGTTTCCCGACCAACTCCTTAATTTCGGCGAAAACAAGAAGGCAGATGAAGGATATAGGGTTGTTTGTGCAAGCATAGGTTTACTATAAGTAAATGTATGATGCATTTAATTTAAAAGAAATGTAGGGCACGGTCAGGGAGTGTAATGTAATGTAATGCTTTGAGGGGGCGTGCACTCTTCACTTTACTTTCAGTACAATGGAAAATAGAACAGGACACAACTTCATAAGATCATATTGATTTTCAAAATGTAAAAGTTTGAATTCAGTCAAGAATACTTAACTTAATACAACTTGGTTCAAGGCATTCCCTTCCTTACCATGTATACAAAAATACTACACATACTATATGTAGAAAAATCTACTTTCTATGTGCCTATACATACGATATGATTCATAGATCGCATAAGGATTTCACATAACACTTCAATACTGTAGGCCAAAACAAATATGTCAACCATCAAAGAAGTGTCAGAGCTATAAGGACATTTACCACAAACAATCTCCTCTAGGCACTGGGATTACATTTATGTAATAAGCAAAAAATGTTTGTATGTACTCTCAGAATTCTTTTAATGCTACATATTGGCTATACTTATGTAGTATAAGCTAATAACCTGTAAGAAATCTTACATTACCAGTATTTCACAATGTTATATAATAAAATGGTGTAGTTTCAAGATTCTTCTATAGGTATATAACGCTTATTGTTCGAAGAAGAGAAAAAACAATTGTAAATTGAACGTTTGCGAATATTTTATTTACTGCATAAATCTCTCAAGGCTCCTTTCCTTACTATGAAAACTGAAAAGTAGGAACATGACATACATGTACTTACAATACAATACACGGCTGCTGATATATCAAATAGATATGTAAATGCATTTTACAAGAACAAACTAATATTTAAATGCAGCATGCTGCAAAATTTAAGTAATAAAGTAAATATATGGGAAAGTTTATTGAGCTTTGTTTTCCCCAATAAGTTTAGTGATGGATAAAATGAAATTGGAGGTTGGATGAAGGGAAGAGAGGTAACGGACTGAGAGAAAAGAAAAACAAAATCACATCTTAGGAAATACATACATACTTATACGAAGCATACGTAGAAAAGGAAACGTAAACCTAAGCCGAGAACACTACTACCGACATACATAACATACATAACTCTCGACAACACTTGTAACTTTATCTTTGCCCAAAGGTGTATCTTGTTCTGTGCACAGAGAAAATTCCTGTCTCTCTCAGTTTTCCTCTCCTCATCCCTTTATCTGTACTTTTATAATAGTAGTAAATATTATCCACATAAATATGATACATACATACAGTACAGTATAGGATAGAGTTACATAATGTTTAGTAGTGTATGTATACCATTAAGGAGCACATTGGTACAGATATTGTATGTGTATATGTATTTGTACTTGTATTAGTTCTTCTGAGGGGGAAATGTTGTGAAGTGAACGTGTGTCATTCTTAGGATTCAAGTGAAGTGTTACTTTACAGGAATATTGTGGATGAGGTGACTTTTAGCTTTCCCAAGAGTGTCTCAAACTTCTTATGATGCGGACAAGTTGATAGTCTCATACTAAAGTCGAGGAGACAACTAAACCAAGGCACAGCAAGGAAACACACATAAGACCATACAAAAATATAAGGAATTCGGCCATATATAGAGCTTGTGTACTTTTCTAACTCTTTCCTATAACTATTCCAGTGTAGAATGCAATAGTTTTCCTTTACTTTTGAAAGAATTCTAAAATCCTCAAAAAGGAAACCAGGCAGGTTGTGGATGCACAGACTGTAGACTGTAGAAGTAGACTAGTGAGAATCTAGTATATGTTATAGTAAGTCAGTAAGTAAGTATGCGTTTGAGTGAAGTTTATTTGAGGGTACATACATTTTACTATTTAGTAGTAATATATAGGAGAAAACAGAACTTTCGATGTCTTAAGAATATGTATAATCATATATGTATACATATACATACTTGGGTTCAGTTAGGAACTATTTTCTATATAATGCATACATTTCTTACATAAGTTAGTTAGAGACAGACAGGGTTGCATAAAGGGTACTACATACTACATAGTTCGTGCAGATAAGTACAATAGTTGCAAGAGTTACGTAGTAGAATTTCCAGGAGCCTTGCTCTTGCTGTTACTAACCTATATTCTTTGCTTGCATGCTTGATGATGATTTTGCGTTGCATCCCTTTAGTTTCACTTTCATCTACTTCTGAACAGAGAAAGGGAAAGACATCGGTTTGGAAATGAAGAAAGGGCAGGGAAGCCATAGGCGGGTGGATGTGGATAGTAGATCTTAGATTCCATACGGGCGGCGGACTTGGAATAAATAGACGGCTTGACTTGACTTGACTTGGCTTTGAATTTGGCTTGGCTAAACCAAATTTCGAATTTCTCTATGCACTAAGCAAATTAAGCAAAATATATACATCCTTCCCTTTA
>JAQFYC010002447.1:0-25658 GCA_034694165.1 Tomocerus mixtus
ACTGCTTAATCAAACTGGTAAATTTAATATTTATTTAAAATTTGTCGTATTAATGTTTTGACCCAAAAACTGAAATTACCGTTTTTGCCTAGGCATTGCCGGTAATGCCTTATTACCGATTTTGCCGGTAACATGTACATTAAACAAATACAGTTTATAATTGCAATCTTACGAAATTTTCTCGCCCCATCAGATATCCCGGTACAGATTGAAACTACCCGATGATCCAGTGATGGGCCGCATTTCCATATAGCCTTCATATTACCAAATCCAGTTAAATGGACGTCCAGCGCCCTGTGGTCAGCCGTAAATTTCGCTCTAAAACATGGGCGATTATAGTCTTCCTCAATTTTCAGATGCCTTCCGTGAATACTTTCCCCCCAATTTCGGCTAGTAATATTAGTTCCCAATGGCAGATACCATCCATCCTCAGGCTGTGTAGTAAATAAGTACTGGAAAACATACATAATGTGCGTGGTGAATTATATATATTATATTTATATTTACTAAAAGTAGGATAAACATATTTTATACATAAATAACATGACACATAATTTTATTATGTTATATTTTGTAAGTATACATTATTTCACTATACTACAAATTCACTATGGGACACTGAGATTCCCCTACAAACGTTAATAACATTTTAATGGTTCGACTATTTTGAAATGTTTTTCCAGTAAACAATTGTCAATCCATTAATTTATTAAACTTACCCAGTTGAAATCAAAGGACAGAAGTGATTTTGGTTTAAAACAAAGATTTGCAAAGTGTTGGTCTTCATCACTAATACCACTGCAAGTTTCACCATCGGCGGCAGAAACAGTCACAGTTGCAACTAAAACAAATGCAAATAATAATTTCTGAACACCTTCCTGCATTTTAGCGATTCAATTGCGATTTCACAATGCAAAATTTCGTCTATTTCTAACGAGATTCCAGGCAGACAGCGCTGGAAATAAATGAAGAGCCAAGAAATATCTTTAGAAAGAGAAGAGACCGCCTTATGACGTAGTATTACCAAATTTAATACAATATTCATGGAGAACAGGTTAAGTTGTAAGTCAGGTTCAGTGAGACTGGTTTGGAAGTAGGTTCCTAACTATCACATCTGAAAATAATCAGCATTACAACAATAATCAAAAGATCAAATGAATACACTGTGTATGCTACTGCGTTACATATTGCTATGTATTAAAAAAAAGTTTTAAGGAAAACAATGAGCAACATGTTGATATACTACGTATTAAGTATCTATAAACCCTCAAAACAGGTTTTTGCTTTTATAGATATCAATTAAAACGTGGGATCTATTCTTTCAATTAATGTTATATGTATAGAAGTATAGTAAAATAATATTATATATGCTACTATGAACTCTTTAGCTACCTATATACCCAATAAATGGTAAATAAACCGTGGTAAACGTTGTACGAAAGGAGCTTGCCAATACGGAAATCCTTATTGTGATCATCATTGGACGGACGAACAGACAGACAGATCATTGATAATCATTATTTTGATCAACATTGGACGCACGGAGAGAAAGATAGACGCACGGGCGGACGGACAGGCAGACGGACGCACGGGCGGGCGGGCGGACAGACAGACAAACGGACGCACGGACAGACAGACAGACAGACGGACGCACGAACAGACAGACGGACGCACGGACAGACAGACAATGTTTCAAATTGACCTAAGTCAGTAATCCGTTGACCAATTGATCCCATTTCATTGTTGCCACCGGGGGAACCTAATTATGCTACTCTGAAAATTTGAAGTCGATATCGCAACCCGTTTCTGAGTTGCATCGCAACCGGGTGCACGTACGGACAGACTGACAGGACAGATGGAATAAAACCATAAAGGAGACAAGCTCTTTAATAAAAGGTACTTAATGCAGACACATATAATTAATAGAACAATTTTATATAATTCTTAGGAAAACATTGATAGAAATCTTTTCTTACATGTCTATAATTTCACTTAGGAGTGTTAGATAATACTTATTGATGTTAACTAGTATGTACCTATATAGATGCAATGCTTACCATATTTTATGTACTATGTAGATGCACCTTTATACAGAGTAAACTGCAATCCTAGACTAGTCAACAAATAATTGTAGTAAAGTACTGTATACCTTATAATTATGTATGTAACTAATGTCTAAAGAGCTTTAGCAGTGCAAAAATTAGATATTAATGTTAATTGTGAAGGTTACAATTAATTACAATGTATGTGTATTATTATGGCGTAACTACTTAATCTTTTGTTTACTTTTCCATGTGAAATACTTAGCATGCACAATTTTTCAAGCCTTTAATAACTTCAAAAAAATCAAATATTTTATTTACGTTGTTCATTAAAACTAAAACTAATCGTTGCATGAGTACGACTGTAAATAAAATTAAGATAATGTTTTCAAAATATCTCAAAAATGCACCTTTTATTCCAATAGTCTGATTTCCGTCTTAGTTTTTGCATATTATAATGTATAATTTTACGCTAGATGAGCAGAGACTTGCTAAGATTCCCCCTAGCCTTTCATTCCAGTACCCAACACCTAATCATATATTATGATAGATAAATTATGGACTTTTGGCTCAAAATCAATTACACTAAATTTTCATTAGCAAAAAATAATTTCCAATTATAAACCTACCTGCTTCTGGGATTCGATATTAAAGAACAAGTAGATGGTAAATATCACACATAGGTATCTTTATTTGCTCATCCTTTGCTATGCGCGGTATTTGAAACTGAAATTTGTCAACAAACATGGACCAAGAAAACTGATCAACATTTTGGCATATTTTTAATATTTTGCTATTATCAGTACGTTGCTTTGGGACTTGGGACCAAATATTAATTAGGATTTCTATCACATAATAAGGTGTAAGTAGGTACTTACAAAAAGGGGAAGAAATTGCTCAGCCATCAGCTGGAATCTATGGAGGAAATCAAAGAACGCAATAAATTGAATTCAATATTCTCCCAGCTATTTCAGGCTGATCTCATTAGTCTAGATGAGTTGGAATTTTCAATAGACCAATCCGTAAGTTTAATTTATTCCAATAATAAAGCTATTTAACAATAAACATGCAAAAAATCATCAATAACAATATTGAATATGGGTACAATCATTTTGCAATATTGAATATATTGACAATTGATGATTGAGTTGTAAGTTGGGGGGACGCGTCTCAGTTAAAATTATTCACAATATACAGTAAACAGTGCTTTATTTTATTGTATATATCTTTTATTAGGTTGAATATTTAGCTGTCAATTGTAGTTTTTGGCAATGTTGCAAATTGTTGATGATGTAGAATGTTGAATGTAGCAGTCTAAATTCTATATTTTATTTAATTTTCTAAAGTTAAATTTCTTGTTTTTGGCAGACATCGTCTTCAGACTTGAAGGCTTATATATACGACCTGATATCAAGAGAAGATTCTGCAGTTGGGAACCAAATCGTTTCAATAATCAAATCTACTAGTGAAGATGTTGACAAAATTTCATGTATTGAGAGACAACGAATTAAAAATACTCTACAACTTAATACGGTAAGTAATTCAGAATATAACAAAGTTTACTGGGGGACCTGCTGGTTACACATTCAAAAATCGAAATGAAGTTAACAATATTTATTTTACATTAATTATTTAGTCGTCAATAATATGACTAACGAGTTTGTTATTATTAATTAGGTCATTCAACGAATATACAAGTACCTTAGCCTCAAAGATATCAAATCATGTCGCCTTGTGTGCCAAACCTGGGATTTTGTTGCAGAACCCATACTGAGGAAACGTTCAATGATAAACTTTGGCCCTGTTCGGAACCGACACACAATTCTCATTCGCCTTGAACCAGTGGAGCAGTTTAGGAGAATATTTACATCTTCAAAAGAAAATCTTCCATTTAGTTCTTTTGAATTTAGTGGAGAGAATTTGCAAACTACAGAGTTATCTAAATTCTTCGACGAGCAGAAGAAAAATATAAAGGATCTCCGTTTTGACAAGATATTACTCAAAAATGATATTCTCAGAAACGTGTTACAATACGATATTACACCATGGCTCTTTGGTACAAGTATAACTAAACTTTACCTGGATTCTTCTAACGGAACAAGAATGCAAATTTCTTTAGTAAATTTGATATCAATTAAGGAATTAACTTTAAAACTCTGTGATGTGGATGTGAGCGAAAAGAAAAATCGAATAATGCCTTTTAAAATCAGTCTACTGAATGTAAAGTTTGTTCAGAAGAGGAACGACCTTCAGGAATATCGGCTTAATGATTCAATTGACTTCAGCAAAGCTCAAGAAATCGATCTTCGATTCTACAACCGAGAAAATATTACCAAACCAGTATTAGATTTTGAAGAATTTTTAAATTCGAAAACAAATGTAGCCTTAAACAAGAAGGGAATCTCGTCGTGCCAATTAAACAAAGTTTCAGTCTCAAGTTGGCCAAATTTTAATTATCCAATTGATATTTTGAAGATAGAAAATATGGACTTTTTGCACAACTGGAATATTGATGTAAGGCAATTAGATTTCGATTGTAAGGAATCGTCAATTGATTTGTTTGCACTGCCTCATACATTAGATGATCTGACTTTACGAAATGTTTCCGATTTACAAGTTTTGCGGTCAAGGGATGTGAATTTACCCATTTTGCAAGTCATGCACGTATATCTTGCAAAGGGACTTCAATTTTTGTCCGATCTATCAAATTGTATTAACTTGACTGCAATCGATATTTCTTATGGTAATTCTGAAGGTGAAGTTATCCTGAACTTGGATTGGTTACCCCGCAACCTCAAAAAGCTCAAACTGAAAAGACCACAAAAAGTCATTGGGAAACTTTCTTTGGAAACCCTCATTCTAAGTTCTTGTACTGACAGAGATGTTAATCAAGTTTTGGAAAAGGTCACTCCCCAAAAATTAATTGCGATGGCCGATCGTTTTGCAGGATTTCCTATAAGTGACTGTAGTTGCCCAGTTGTTACCAATTTTGTCAAAAGGGTCCCTAAAGTATACATAGGGCCGTTTTACTGGAAACAACTAGAATGGGAGAAAAGCGCAATAGCAAAAATTGTAGATAGGAAGGCCAGATTTTATTGCTTTGAAAATAATAAAGGTACATCTATTGACTTTTTCTGTGAGTTTTGTGACTTAGCAGGAATAGATCGAACTTCCAAATTTTAAGTGACTTAGCAAAGATATTATTGTATAAGCGTTAATTTTTTTTTGCAAAATTAGAAACAATATCTGATGTAAATCAAGTTTACCTTTAGAGATACAGTGCAGTAATTATATTTTAATTTTGAATTTATAATTGAAATGGTAAATATATTATTCCATTTTGAATTTGATATTAAATACAACATCCAATATTTCAATAAAGAATAACGTGTAAGATTAATTCTACGGTTCCCAAATAATATTGTTATTCATAGTTCTGGAAAAAAGTTGAGTAATCTTCAATTTATTTTGAGTTATATGTATTTAATAATGAACTGTCTATTTCATCGCAGAACACAGTCTATAATTGACAAAAGTATGTCACCAATCACTGCATATAGTGCTTATATTTAATTTTAGCCAAAACAAAGTATTATTGCATTCATTTTAGTATTGTTTTTTGTCAACTGACTGGAAATGCGACTATTTTATATGCAATATTCCAGTATTATTGTTAATTATTGTATTACGGTACCACGCAGTACCAGTATATTTAGCGCACCATTTCTTTTTGCATACCAATATTGCATTTTTGGATATTATACCAATATTGCATTATGTCCTTGTTAAAAATATTCAAATAAATTTCACATTCATTATATTTGATTTGATCATATACTTAGATATGGATTCAATATGCAGTTATGGTCGTGACATTTATCTTAACCATTATAAAAATTGTAATAGCGGAGTTAACTAGTAAAATATATTATTTAGATGCATTATCACGATTACACGTTATAGACATTGTGTTGTGAAAGGTCCTATAACATTTGTTATATTAAGCATCAGAAGAATACTCTACGTTATACTTTCCAAGCCGGGACGACCCTTTTTACCAACTTATTTGCATGTACGTAAATATACGAAGTAGTCATGATCATGACACACTTCTAATGGATTAGCTGACTGGTATATATTTAATTTATCCTAATCTATTTAGCACGACCATATGCCGGAAAGCTTTTTAATTAATGTAGCAACGATTTAAGCGGACACCACAAATTATTACATGGCACAGTAAAAGTCAAATCAGCATTTCACAACGATCAACGTGTTAACTTGTAGAATCTGCTCTTTTAGTTATATCCATTAACCTTAGCACAGTGTGGATGGCGTCGTTGAAAAGAACTTTGCCAGAATTAATAATTTTTTAATATTTCTAGCTGCTAATTACTATGGTTTAGGAATTCGTATTCGAAAAATTCAATGTAATTTTTAGATCTGTATTTGCTAGATCAATAGGTAAAAGTATCGAACTAGTTAACCCGTTATTTGTCACAGCCAAATACAAGCTCGACTTTGTTTCAGAGTAAATATACTTCAGTTTAAATGGAGGCGCTAAATATTTGACAATTTATTTTCCTTCACAACCTGATCCCATGAAATATTATATTATCAGGACTTTACTTTTCCACTGGAACCTTTCGCAAACTATTACCTCAGTGTGCATATACAGAAATATATAACGACCATAATATCGATTGTATTAAATATAATCCATATACGTATACCTAGTTAAGCATCATAATTCATTTAGTATGACATACCTGTAAAAGTTGAAAGCATTATCATGTGTTCAAATATTAATCAGTAGAAAAGTATACGAAGTATACGGTAATGTGACAGAATAATTTATGGAAAACGTTCGTTGGTGTAAGAAATTATAGTTATACAATATAACTCTTGTATTACATAATTTCTAAAGATATTAATCACATATATATATTTGAAGGGATTAGTCCATAATATGTCTAAACCGCTAAAGCATTTTAATTTCATAAGGACAACTTATCAGAATAGTAAACCGACAAAACTTTCCAAGTCAGTCATTCGACAATTTGCTACCACCGCTTACTCTAATATGTATACAATGACTTATTGTACATTTTACACACGTAGGGATTTTTTACCAAAAATTTAATCTATATAATTTTTATCAATACATATATTCTGTTTAATAAGTGTAATATCGACCAAACATTAGGCGTATTGGGGTATATACAAATACTTGTTTTAGAATACTTTTTTTTTGCATCGCAATGGATATCAAGCGAGAAACACCATACAAGTGCACATTTTCGATAACATTTTGAACATAGCAATTTAATTTTTTCATCTATATAAAATATTCATACAAGAAAGGAAATGTCTTGAAAGTAAATAATTCATGCGTAAATACCAATTTCCAGATCTTCATTAATATTACGGGATTTAATTGCACTATTTTGTGATTCATAAGCAAAAGCAATGCTTAAGCCACTACCATACATTTTAATAATAGGCTCCTATCTAACAACAATATGTAACTGTGGAAAGTTGTCACAATTAGTACACTTAGAACGTGAATGCTACATCAACATTATATTATACAAATGGTGTGGCACTCACCACGAAGTGACAAAATACTTTGAAGAACTTGCAGAAATTTTAGTCCCCCATGTGTTGACCAGATTTGATATTTTAGATGATAGGTGGGATAGACTACTCAACTTGACTACACATTTTAAAAAACGAATGTGTGACTTAATTAAGTGTAAAAATAAATTTAACGAAGTCATGTCATTAAAAAGAGATAATTTTACGTATCCATATGCCCTTTCCCCCAGACTAAATTGTGTGTCTCATATAGCCATAAATTTGAATGTAACAAGCTGGACACAAAAATTGTACACTCGAATAATTTCTAAAGGCTATGTCACACCACTAACATACAAAATGGATCAAGATATATTCTCCCCTGAACATAATTATTATAACTGTGCAGAATGCGTTTCAATTCATATTCTGGTGCAGGAGGAAATGTTGGAGACAAAGGCAAAAGTTGACATATTGCTACAACATTTACAAATGTATACTTCTATGTCTCGGTTGACCAATCCACATTTCCCTACATTCACTGATCCTACAAAAAAGAGGTTTTACATTCATTCTACAGGAAGGGACGACAATATTTATTCCATCTGTGGAAAATGCATCTTAATCAAGTCAAAACCAAATTTTTTCGGAAGCTACGAGTTATACGGGCAGGATCTATTACTGAATACTTCACTGAAACTGTCACACGAATTTATTACCAGGCAAAGGCTCCAAGATGTATCACTTAACATAATACTATTAAGTGAAGGAATTTCTATTGCCTACGCAATTACGTACAGATCCAATAGACAAACGCAAACGGTACGCTCTCAATGCAAATTAACACTTGAATCTTTTCAAAACAAGGTCACTTCCGTTCAATTTAACTTCGCCTTGGTTTTGAGTGAAAATTTTCGAAATGCTTCTTTTTCTTACGAGGAGTGTCCATCTGAAGAGGACTCAATAACGGTGCACCTAGATTACTTACAAGATATGATCAACTCCAACCCCATTATAAACGCCAAAATTTCACTCTTTGGACAACAATTGCCACTAGTTTTTAGTACTCTTCATTCTTTTATCCCAACTTCGGATGAAGGATACAATTTTATTTCGTGCAGCATTTTAAAAGAAAGCCAATATTATTTTAGTGGTTATCTCCGCCCTTATCAATGAGAAGCATGGACTGGACTTTTTGTTACCAGCTCTGTCGCAATATTATTTGTGACAATTGTATTCCATTGCAACGGGGAGAGATACTTTTTGTTCCCATTAATTGTCTACGCTAGCATTTTAGAAGTTGAGATTTCTCTGCCGTCCAAGTATGATAAGTTGGTTTGGCTAAAATTAGTTATAGGACCACTGCTTTTGATGTTCATTGTAATCACAAATGCCTACAAGGGAATTGTTGTGACGGATATAATCGATCCACCTCCCGTTGAAAGATTTGAATCCATAAATGATTTAATAAAATACAACAGCTCAATATCAACAGGGCCAACCGAATTTCAGGATACTCGTCGCAATTTTGTGGTTAATTTACATAAACAATATTCCATGTTATTTACTACAGAATGTTATAAAGATTTAAACACTGCTAACTTTATCTTTATATCAATTTGCACAGACAGTAGATTGGCAGCCAATAATATTAGCGAGTCTTCTAAAAACAATGGTACCTTAGTACTGACTTATGAAACTCTGCAAGACTTACTAAAAATGTACGAGAACCAAACCATTCTTGGTATTTCTAGTGCCATATCAAGTAAAACGAAGCATCTTAATTTGCTTAACGTATTAACACACAAGGAAATTACTGATGCTTTTATGTACGGAGATACTTATACAACTGTAAAGACTCAAGGTATGCAATTTGAATTAAAACTTAAAGAAACTCTTTTAAATAGACATATACTGAACATTGGTTATTCTCAAACTACCCATCAGCAATTCATTTCCGAATGCAACAATTCAATGTACATTGATGAAGAATCCAAACTTCTATGGTTTACAAATAATTCCCATTGGAACTACGAAACCGGGATTCACCCTAAAAATAAAATGTATATGGGAACCAGGGAAAATACAATTTTCAAAAAAACGATCGGAATAGTTCTATAGGATTCTTTCAATCACCTCATTGTGCCGTATTTCAAAAATAAACTACATCGACTCGACCAATCCGGCATTTACCACAAATGGAGAACCTCCTTTTTGACGGAGGGTTACCGAGAATGCCAAAGATGTTTAGAAGGCGACCAATTGAAACCCATTTCGATTCGCGTGTCAAATATAATTACGATTTTCTATGTGGCTATGCTTCTTGCATTGGGTTTAAGTTCTGTTTTTCTGATTGAAAACAAACATTGGTTTTATATACGCTCATTAATGACTTTACACAAGCTACTAAAATTCAAAAAAGCAGTTGTGGTCCGACTTATAAAATGTACAAAGAGTACTTAAAATCTTTAACTACAAATCCGCTGAACTTTTTTAACGAAATATTAGTTGGAAGAAATTACTACATAGGTATATTTCTATTTATTGTGTACACTCAATGTTAGCTCTATAATGTATTAGTAATAAAACTATAGTATTAGCGACACAGAAAGGGCATGGGAATAAATTTAATTATTATGCCTGCATCTGCATGAAAAGGCTCAACAGATATTAGAAATTTACAATGCAAAGTAGTGAGAGAGAATATTACATATCTATGAATTGTACACTGTTCTTCACAGTGAAAAATTGTCACGGAGACACAGTACTCAGAATTTATAGTATTTAAATAACATGTACTTAAATATAATATAAGGATTTAATAACAAAAATTAAATCATTTACTTTGTGAAAATAAATGATTATGTGGTATACGGACTGAATCTTTAACCACAGAAATTACAATATATTTGGTTAGCGATTTCCTTAGATTAAAACGTTTTCAGAATTTTTCAAAAAAAAGTGAAATTAAATCATTAAAAATTAGAAAAACATTACATCACAATGCATTTTTGGTAGTAAAAGGTTGTGCACAATATTGGTTAATGTTTTGATCAATCAATAATCAAAATTCATGTAGGCTCAACAACAACCTTGTAGCCTAAACACAGTAAAATGTTTAGTTATGTAGTCTATGAAGGACAAGTAAATGTGCTAAATTGCTTGTATTACATTAATATACTATGTAATAATTAATGCCTTATACGTGTCCGACGTACAACTATTCGGATTGCCATATAATGAATTAATGAGGCAATTCTTTGAATGCCATGCTTTTATTTTAATTATATGAGGGAGTGGTTATTTTATTCTGTTGTATAATATTCTAATAACTGGGTAGGTCGGTTCCCTTGGAACTAAAGCTGCTCAAGTTATCTTCAGTTTAGCTTCAAGTTATTATTTTCTATGCAAATTAATTGGAGTTTTGTCGTCACTGGGCTGAAACTCGGATGAGTTAAATAAAATAGAAAATTAGGAAAACGTTTGTATTTAGGAAAAATATAATAATATTAATGTATGTCCCTACTAATAGTTTATGTGCCTTAGTACAGTGGTGTCAATTGGCCCTACTATCTTCATAGTAGGGCCTACAACGTTTATTTATACATAGAATCCAAATCCATCACTAAATGAATCCCAAACTAAAAAATTTGTAATTAAAGATATCAACATGATATTAATTACTAAAACTTCAATATCTTTAACCTTATAAGATGATATACGTACCTTAATTGCATATATTACATTGTACACATCTAATCTAAGAATGGGATAAACTAGCTAAAAATTATACATCTAGCTAAACAGTTTTCTTACAGTGGTAATTCCTTTTACGTAATATTTTATCTCTATAAATGCTCTTTTAGTTGGTCGTAGTATAGCATATGGGGAACATTGACAGGGCCACTATTCATCAAGTTAATTCCATAAAGATTGAATATGTATAGCAAAAATTGTAATAGACATTATCTTAAAATGCTTAAGTTTAATTTTTGATTGCTCGCATCCAAATGTTGGCTTGGCATTGACTTTGCATTGCAATAAATTAAGTCACCTTGAGGAATTGCGGCAACAGTAAACTCACTCGTGCATGTGCACAATAAAGACTAATCCAAAATCCACTAAATTGCAACAATAGTAGCAACGTGTTATTGACTTGATATTGAAAATGAAGGAATGTTAAGCTAGGTCACTTACCACTTACTCTCAAGCCAAAAGGTGTTGAAAGTGAGTTGGCTAAGCTGTTTGCAATAATTCGTTGGGTTCAATGCAGTTGAGATAGTCCCAACTCTCAACAACAACACGTACACCCCAATGCACACGATCACAATCATAAAATACGTTTGCATCAAACATCAAATCCCAAATGCAGTTGAGATTGAGTTAACAATAGCAAAAAGTTAATTGAAAATTAACAATGATTAATTAGATTTGTGTTGGTCAACAGGGACTAGAGTCTATTTAGGCTGCGCAGTCGAGTACTTCAATTCTCATTTGCCAAAAATCCGTTACGTGGATAACATCCCTACCAAATAATCGTTCTCATGCTATTTTTATAGCAACAAATTTTTTAAAATGTGGCGATCTGTAGCCCATGGTAGGGATTTCGGTTTCGTGAATCATATTTCTTTTGCTCATCTATCCATATTCATATTCCTGTCGGCCGCAATACTGTGGAGGTTCAAAAGAAAGACAAAGTCTAATGGAAACAACCAAGGTAACAAATAGCACATTTACTTACAAATATTTAATCAATGAAAAAAGAATAAACGGTAAAAAATAAGGTACAAATAAAAATATCATGCAGTATTCAATTTTCCTATCTGTCTTACCGAAACTTTAAATGTAATTTTTCTGAAAAATGGCATATCCATATAAATATTTTCAGTAATGATAAGAAAACAAGAAAAGATATTCAAATACATTTTAGTTATTCAAGTATTATTTTTACTTTAAAATTATTTAAAAAATCATTACTGGAACTGATAATATAATCTCAGACTAACGTTTTCATGTGAAATTATCATTCATGTAATTCAAAATTATTTCCAGTGGCACAAAAATATATTTTTTTGAAAAATAAAACTCTGTTTGCCAACTTGTTTTTTAATTTTACTAGTGCATATCTTATTTTCACGACTTTTTAAAAACGTGGAGGTCAAACTAATATTAGTCTACCCCAATATGAAAAATAATGTTATTTCGTCAATCTTTTGACACTGCAATATTTCTACGGATGGTAACACACTCGGGCATTGATAATTTTATAAGCGTTAACTTTGAAAATAGAGTTTTATGCGCTTTAAAGCCGGCAAAAGTGCAAAGCAAGTGTTCCCAGAGACAAGTATTATATTTTCAAAAACTACACCGTTTAATAGATTTTATACACTTTAGTTTTTACTATTTAATTAAAATAAATGTGTGTTATATGGTCCAGCTGATGTACAACTATTATACGTTTTGTTAAATACTAGGTAAACAATTCCCTATAAACGTCTCTAAGAATATATATTCCGCGGACATTTTGTTACATATACTTTTCTTTTGAGATGCAACCCTTTCTTCATATTTCTAAACCGCTCTACATATAGAATAGAGATATTCTTTATGCTGACATCCTTAAATACATACAATAAAATGCATTGTATGTACTGCAACTTATCCACAACACAACTTGATAAATAATGTGGTCAACGGAGTGAGATTTTAATTTGGAGCGATTTCGAGTCTTAGTTATCATTATTTTTTGATATAACATATAACAAAATGACTCAGACTGAGATAGCTGACTTAATTGTCAATGATACAATTTGGGTTTGTTTAGAATGTTACACCTATTTCTATGTAGGATGATGAATTAACAGCTTTATTCATTAGTATTAGCAGTGGCTCCAAAAAATCCCATTGAAAGATAATACAATTCTCAAGTTTGAGACGTCTTTAAATGTTTATTTTTGTTTCTTTCTATCAGAGTATTCCACGTATAGTAATTGATGCATAGTAATTGCTTAGTTAAGTAATTCGTTGATGAAATCTCAAGTTCAAAGGATGCAGAAATTGTTTTGGTTGCCTGAGTACAGTTGCATCGCAACTGTTGCAGTTCAGTGAAGCAGAGCAATTAATGTACCTTAAGTTTGATACTACATACATAGATTGTAATGTTTATGCAACAGGCTACTAACCTTTACCTTCACTCTTGTATTTCAGCAATGACTTTGTCAGAGTCTGCCATATTTCTGTGGAAATTAATGAAGGCGGAAAAAAGTGACAAGGAGACGCCGCTGGACTTGTCCCGCAAGCTTGCCAAATACAAAACTCTCCGTTTCAACTTCCCAATACCTTTCGGTAGGTATATACTTATTTATTTGTGTCAATGTCAATGGGCCCTATTTATAGAAATGTTTACTTAACCTTTACTATCAATCCTATCTTATCTAACATTAATAAAAAACATTTAAAAACCAAATATTTGAACCATGCCGAAAATATTATTTTAATTGATAACAAATATTTTTGAAGTTGTTTGTAACGAATATGAGATGATTCGCCAAGTTCAAAATTCAGAGACATGGGCAGAGAGACCCGTCGGAAAAGTATTTTCCTTGCGATCCTCAGGACAAGTCAGAGGTACGTACCAATAGTATATGATTAATATTAAAGTTAGTGTATTTCTAACACCAATTTTTTTAAAGGCATTTTGCAGAATAATGGAGAGTCGTGGAAGATTGTTCGAAAATACACAATGAAAAAATTGGCACAACTCGGCTGTGGAAAGAAGGAACGAATGATTTCCTTCCTCGAGGGTGAGTTGATGGACCTGTTGTCACACGTGGACAGCGAAAAGGCCAAAACCGAAAACAACATCCAGGTTCACGACCTCTTCTCTCTCTCCGTCGCCAATATTGTTTGGTCAGTTTTCCTTCTCATTTATTTCCAGTCTGCAGGCTCATTGGTTCATTTCACAATTAATAACAACTCTCGTTTATTTTAATTTATTTATACGAATTTAAACATTCTACACAATTATAATAAGTAACTAAATAATTATAATGTTAATGTTAATTAAAGTATACTCCTGACACTGTTCTGAGGTATGTGTATATAGTGCACAGCGCACGGGTGTAAAATTACACAAAACAATTGTTGGCAGGGGAGAATAATGCCAACAAGGGAAATGATGTTGTACATGACTGTAACTTGTATAAAACGTGAATGGGTTTACTAATCGGCAAAGCATTCATTGACATTTTTAAAATAATTTACATTTTACCTACATTTAATAATTAGCTACATTTTTCAAACTTTCATTTTTAAATTAGTGTAGGTACTTAAAAAATTTTAAAGAGGGCAGTTGATTAGCAATTTGGAGACAGCGAGAGATTTTTATAAAATGTTATATTTATGTTAAAATAGGAGAGATGGAATATAGTTAGCGTCAATCTTGGCACGTTTAAGGTAATAATTTTTGGGATAGCGAAATGCTATGCATTTTCTGTGGGGATTTCGGCAATTAGATTTTGTCTTGCGATGCCCCCACCGACACAGTTACTATATCCTTACTATGTTCGGTGTATTATTATGAAAGTTATTGACCTCTACAATAAACCTTTTTTCAGTAAGAAGACACATGCATGGTGTGGCAAAGTTATGCTGCTCTGTTTTTAGTAAAGGTAGTTTAATGTTAGGTATTATTGTTTAATTAGGTGTATTGCAGCCGGCGAACAGTTTTCCCGTGCCGACCCCAAGTATAAGGCCCTCAAAGAAAACACAGCGGCGATGACAACGCTCTCCGGAACCAAAATTCTTCTCCTTGAGTGTAAACCGTTGAGAAAACTAGTCGAGTTTGCACCTGCCCTTTTTGGATTCGAAACATTATTTAAACAAATAGAAGACCTTCGTCATTATTTCACTGTATTCCTTTCCGTTATTCCATTGTAGACCGTAGAAATATAAATACCGTAAAGCTTCCAATAGAATATCGTGTTATAACCATAGAATATTTAGTAATAGATACAAAAGGGAACTGTAAGCTTAAAGATAATTTTTGGGGCAATGGGTTTACAATGAATTATCGAAGAATAATTCAAGGAAAATAGTTGAAAAAACTATAAACAGAGACAGGTCTACTTTTTCCCCTCTATGTCATTTAAAAAATATGTATTACTATATATATGGTTATAATCGAAATCTACAGTACATACCATTGCTGGAAACGTGTTCCATAATACTATTACGATCAAAAAAAAATTCAAAAACACTTCGAAAAATTCCCAATATTTTCAAAAAATATCCCATGCGCACAACAAAAACAACAGCTAAGTAGTTCAATTAGATCCAGTATTTTCACTTAAACATATATGCGACATTAACCCTTAAATTCTTAAAGTAAGAGAAACCATCCTTATAAATTCCGTCTGTTAAACTCAGGGGTATTAAAAAAATCTAAACTTTGGGGAATCGGTTATAAGCTTAGGGCTTCTGGAAGAAGCTTTACGGTATGTTTCAGGGGGGCAGGATGAATAAAAATTGTTTTCTTAGGGCGTCGTGCTGGAGAGACAACAAAGACGGGAGAACGGGGAAAAGTTGGACGATCTGATCGACTGCTTCCTCCAAGAGGTCGAGTTGCACCGTAACGACGAGAGTCTGAATAACATTTTTTGTGTGGAGGAATTGGTGACAATCATGACAGACCTTTTCCAAGCGGGAATGGACACAACGAGCAACACTCTGGAGAGTGCCGTCATGCTCATGATTAAATACCCAGATGTCCAGACCAAAATACAAAATGAAATCGACCAAGCGGTCGGCCCTGGGAGATTCCCTTCGTTCTTCCATGACAAACAAAAGTATGCCACCTTTCCTTTAATGTCACTTGCTTGTGTAAAGGTCACTTACTTATTTGCATACACATACTAATGAGTTATTGTCACTTGTTACAGAATGCCTTATACGATGGCAACCCTTGCGGAGATCAATAGAATAACAAATATGATTCCCTTCAATGCAAGAATGGCCAACGAGGATTGCATCCTTGGAAATATGCAAATTAAAAAGGTAATTTTGGAAAGCTATGCCTAAATCTAGATACCATTTTAAGCAATTTATTATTATTTTACGCAACTAAGGTTGCAAATTGCAGCAATCCTAATTATTATTTCCTAACTGAATTTCCTATTTAGATTTCATTTCCAAAATTTCCAAAAAATTAACATTTTTTTGTTGTTTTAGGGAACTTATGCATTTTTGCCTTTACACTGTGTCCGAATGGAGGCAAGCTTCTGGGGCGACCCGACTGTGTTCAGACCAGAACGGTTTTTAGATTCAGAAAACAATCTTCTGACCGAACTCGTCAACCGTGCCATGGCCTTTGGGGGAGGTAATTCAAAACTTTTCAAATGAGTTGATTAAATTCCTCCTTGAATAGGAAAAATATTTCTACAAATGTTATTGTGTTTTGGAGAGTTAAATAATGAAAAAAAATTTCAGGTGTCCGTTATTGCCCGGGTGAGATTGTGGCAAAATCGATGTTGTTCACCTTCTTCGCTGGGATTCTTCAGAAATACAATTTAGAAAATCCCGACAATTTACAAGATTTGAGAATGAGCGACTTTGCCTGCGTAACCAATAGGGTCCATTCCTTCAACGTGTCAGTTCATCTGCGAAAATAATCGCATTAGAAGTGTCACCTATTATTAAGTGCATTTAATTCTAATGCAGGATAAAACGATAAAGATAAAGCGTAATGAAATGCATTTTAATTTTACAACAGTTTTGAGTCGCAGGTCGCAGTGAACAATGAGTTCAGTCGCAGTAGTACCGAGATATTGGATTTGCATGAAATTGCATGATCCTTTACATTATTTTATGCTTTTAAAAGAAAATGTAAATAACTGGTATAATGTATGTCATATTTATTATTTGTATTATTAAAAGATTGTTTGTATTATGACTGAATCTTGTTGTAAAATCAGCTCAAAGATTAATTTTGGAAAAGATTTCATAGCTACCTACCCGTAATCTATAAAAATGATAGAAAACATTATGTGATTACTTTGGTCATCCACTATGTGTAATTTCGTGTGAATTTGTGTCAATAATAACCACACGATCTGCAGGCTCTGTCATTAGCATAATTGCATAATACAATACTACCTTGTCCTGCGGGAACTTATGAAGGCCTCAAGAGTATCCCGTCACCAGTTTTACGCTTTCTCTGCTCATGAGACACACCCCGTCCCCGTTCAGCACTTTTTCTATTGGCATTGAAGAATCATTTCTTTTAGAACAAAGCTACATATTTGAAAGCGATAAAACTAATAAGTTAAAAGTTAATGCATATATTTAGGAACAATTAATTGCGCAATTTACAGCTTAAAATTGCTTAAACACTTTTTTTGATTATATTTTACGCCTTCTTGATTTTTCAAAGGAATTTAGTTCCTTGTTTATGTCCTAGGTACCCGGATCTGGATTTGCAGAGACGAGAGACCCTACATTTTTTTGCCCGTTTTGCTGGCCGATATAGGATTGCGGTAAAATTATAACTAGAATTAAAATACATTTCGGGTGTTATTTGTCATTAGCCTAATCTTCGAATAACTCAAATACCGTCATATGTATTTTCAAAAATAAATAATAAGCAATAAAGACAATAAACATTCAAAAAATACTGTCAATTTTGAATATATATATACCATGTATATTTATTAAGCATGTGTGTGTATTATAATATTTGTAAAAGTTAAACCTATTATCAAAATGATAAAATTGAAATGTTAATTTTACACTAATGAATAAATAAATAATTACATATAGACCCAGTCTGGTGTACGTACAATACCTACATCTACATTATAGTTAAAAAATGAAGACATAATAGTCTAGCCTCTATATACATGATTATAACTCCTACAAATATTATTTGATAATAAGATATTTATGTAATCATAAAACTAAGGTATTTTCAGTTATTTTGAAGTCAGTCGGGACTAAATCAATATTTGCACCATGTAGTCGAAGCATCTGTAATAAGGAACTTGATCTTCCTAGCGTCTTCGCAGCAATTGAAGATTTCACCTGATATCTTTCTTCCGTCGGTCCTACAGCTCCCTTTTGCCCACTGTTTTTAATTCCATCTTCTAGTGGTTTCCCACTCGTTTCTTTCAGCAGTAAAGACAATAGGGAACCAAGGAGCCCAAATAAAGCAAATGCAAACATGGGCGCAGAAGGCCACTCTAAGCATCAAATTAATTATACAAAATTATGCGTTTGTTAAGTTTCATACCAAATACTGCTAATAATTGACAACGAAACGTACTTGAGCCAACATAGGCCACTTGCGGAGCAGCAATCCCTCCTAAAGTAGCCGAAACCCTGGAAACACCGAAGCCCATTGTGCGAATCGAAATAGGATATGATTCAACTGTCAGTATTCTAATAGCAGATCGAGCTGCAGCCACAGCCAGCTTTCCAAGAAGAATACATCCAATTAGAAGACCTTGATAATTCTGCGTGTCGAAAGCCAATTGGACAACGGCTATTGGCAAGAAAAATATAGCAGATACCGCCGTGAAAAGAATCAGAGATTTCCTTCTTCCTAATCTATTAAAAAAATTAAACGGTTTGACTTTAAAATTTAAAAGAACAACGATTTAACTAGTTATAGGAATAAAAAATGATTAAATTATTTATTTCTTCTCTAAGATTATGTATATTTACAAATTACAAAATAGTGCCTACCTATATCTTTACGGTTTTCAGTTTAATGTCTAAAATGAATTATAGTTACTAACCTGTTGTTAAATAATAATGCTAAACGAAATCCAATGCTGTCGGCAATTCCCATCAGAATCAGCATTAAGTATGGATTTACCCCAAAATTTCGGATGTTGAAACTTAGCCCAAAGTAAGTAAAAGCCCAGCAAAACCAAATTCCGATGAATATGATTGTCTTCCATCTATATTAATTTTTATTCATAATTAATGACAATAAGTTTGATTTGGGATTATACTTAAGTACTTAGTATTAAATATTTTAGATTTGGATGCAAAACCAAATAAAATTCCTCTGTACCTGACTTCTTTCCTACGAAATAAATCCAGATATGAAAACTTGACCGTTTCAATTGGACCTTCACTTTCGGCAATATTTTGCACAGTCTCCATATCAATTGGCCTCCTTTTATTTACATTCGCAATATATCGGAGGACTTCTTCAGCCTCTTCTAATTTCTTGTTACGAATAAGCCACCGAGGACTCTCCGGCAGAAGTCTAGAATTTTTAAATAATTTTCTTTAAAATATAAGTCAACAGAACACGAAATATATTAGTACCCCAAAAATCGAGGGCCCTTACGGAATTATTATAATGATTAATATGAAAGGCACTGTGGAAGCCCATAAGAGTGCTCTCCATGATTTGATCAGATACGCCAGAAATCCTAGCAGTATGACACCTTCTCCTAGGGGACCAAGGCATCCACCCAGCTGCCTCCATTTTGGCGTCAAGAATTCCATGGCATAAAGTCCGTTTAGGCTAAGGTACCCTGTTTGAGTGCAAATAAATAAGATTTGTACATTTATTTGTATGAAACGCTGTACTGTGTTTTTAATTCGATTGAAAATGAAAATATAAAATACCTGCAATTCCAACTCCGCATATAAATCTGGCCAATGCAAATATATACGGGTTGGGAGCCATTGCTGACATTGCTTGTCCGACAAACATTGTGAAAATTAATCCAATGAACGTATACTTTCTTCCATACCTTAAACATTGAGATATAAAGTTTAATTTATTTACACGGTAGATATGAATTCTAATTAAAGGTACAAATCAATAAACTCGCTCTCTGAAAAATAAATGGGAAAGTTATCCGATCACGACAAGGTGGACCAAGGTGCTATATTTTTTCCGAACAATGTACAGTACTAAATGTATGACTACCTGACAGAATGGAGCAGTTTTATTTAAAAACGTTTGTAGAATTAAAATGTTGTTAGCAATTTTTTATTATGAAAGGCAAATCCATTCTAATATTGATGACAATATTCTAAAGGGAACATCTGGGACTTTCTAAGGTCGAATAATCTTCCTATTAGGGGCTAATGTTATTAAAAAGCATTTCGGATTATTACACGACAACATAGATTTAAGAAGCTGTACAAAAATGACTTACCAATCTGACAGCTGGGATGGTATGGTGTTGCCAAAAAACATTCCGAACATTTGTAAACTTGTAATCGAGTCAGCTACCCAGGATGATCCACAAATTAAGTGCCACTGTAAAAAATAAGTATTTAATTTTTAAATGTGTTGTAATATAATGTTATATTTGATTAAATTCAACTGCCAGTACTACAGTTACAAGTATATATTATATGTATGTACTATTTATTGTATTATCGTATATAATATTTTTCCGCAAGCAAAATTATTTTAGTACCTCAGAAACAATTGAATATGGCTGAGAATATCTAGTGTCGTTACAGGCGCATATTTCTTCAGATGACATAACCAACGTATCATTGGCGCTCATGCAATGCCAGTATGCAGGAACGGCACCTATTCCCCACAGTAATGCGACCAAACATTAAAATCAAAATATAATTTAACTTTGGCTTAAGAGAAGCAATTACAATATATTTGTAGCATAGTACACATATATTGTAGTATATAATTTATATGAGTGTATACCATAAAATACAGGAACAAATGCCGATAATGCTGCTGGTATTTCAAAGAATAGAATGAACACCAGAATCATCACCTGAAATCTTCCAAATCCTCCTGCATATATTCAGAAAATATTTATTTGAGATTTTAATAATATAATTGGTAATTATTACAATTGGCAAGAAAGTATTATATGGTGAGTAGTGAGTAAAATAATAAAGAACACGTAAGTACAAATATGTATGAATGCAAATAGGAAAGTGGTACCAATTTTTTCCAAAATATCTTCAAAATTCTTTGGTTTTTCTTTCTCTTGGTGGCTAGGTGATTCGCCATTTTTATATGGATATTCCATAAAAGGCGATATCAAAATATTTTTAAAAATGGAACTCCCCAAAAAATTAAATTGTCACTTTTTTGAGAAGAGAATATTTTGCCATATAATGAAACCCGTACTTTGCAACAATAACAATCAACAATATTATGCAAAATAATTGCCTGCTTGGTAATGTATGTATATTGTTCAGATCACCCAAACCGAATAGTCAGACACACAATCATACTCATATTTCGGTGCTATTTCTCTCTAAATTGGAACTCAAATCGATTGGATTCATTGAGTTATTCATTAAGCCCCTGACCTAGAACGCTTGCTTGAATTACAATGAATTAACTAACCGCCCCTATACCTGTCTTCACTTTATTAATCGACTCTTTCCTTTTATTGTTCTTAAATGTATAATTAGGGCAATTTAACATCAGCGGCGTTCAAAATGTGACCCAGTAACTGATTCCATGCAAACGTATAAGGTAGACTGTGCAAAATTTGCAAAAGGCAAAAAGTGTTGCAAAAGGCCTAATAGTGTAAAGGTAGGTAAGGTACAGTATGTAAAGGTTTGCTACGCTACTGTGTAGTTTCGCGTCCGAAGTCTATAATTTCCTTACGGTTCCCCTGGTTAAACATTGATTGAATTTTTAAGTGGCTGACTGTGAAATTGACGACACATTCAGTCTATATGCATTTATGACAACCTTAATGCTAAAGTGCCTGCTAATCAACTTTGAGTTGGGTGTGTTATAAGTTATAGTGTGTGTTATAGTGTGGTGGCAAGGAAGAGACACAGGATATCGATTATTACTTATGAAGAAATAATTGCCTTACTTACTCACTTTTCCTATCTTTATCTAATATTATTGACTAGCTGACAGGACAAGAATAGATTATTGGTTGTATGGACAAAGGAAATATAATACTATGCTGTATTGCTATTATAATCAATGCTAACAGATTTGGCACACAGCTTTGCCATTTTGTTGGTATTGTAGTATAATGATTCTAATTTACATAGCTTGCCTAGAGAGGTAGATGGAAATTATATTATACATTTTCTCTGCATTTCAGCAAATCAAGAAGTATGCTCAATATTCTGCAAAGTGTAATTTTATTTTAATAAAACATTGTCAAAATACAATGTCGCTATATTTGTTAAATCGCAGATAATCATTTGAATATTGTATCTTAAGTATTTAGCTATGTTTTTACCTAAACATATGGAAATGGTATAGATTTAGCGTAGCATGCTAAAATTATATAGGGCATGAGGATGTTACTTAACCCTCAAATTGAAATGCAATCTTTCGCAATTATTAAGACATTATTCTGTCATCCTCAGAAACCATAGGGGAAATCAAAATAATCATAACAAACCACTTGGCCGTTTGGAAAACAGCAAAGTGAACTGCAATTTCTTTGCATCTGGAAATAGAAGTTGTGATAAATTGCTACAGTGGAATGGAAATATGATTTTAACTGTTTATTTATTTATGTTTAAAGCAGATGATTTCGCAAAATGTTTGTAGGGCAAATTTTATGTTCTCCTCCTACATGCCGACAAAATTAGCGTTTTTAAAATAGCTATAAGTTTTTAATTGACTTTATTATAAAAAGCTATTTGCGAAATCTTAGATATAACTTGCATGCTGAATTCGTT
The DNA here is from genome assembly GCA_034694165.1 of Tomocerus mixtus. NCBI lineage: Eukaryota > Metazoa > Arthropoda > Collembola > Entomobryomorpha > Tomoceridae > Tomocerus > Tomocerus mixtus. Next base: position 23,286 of record JAQFYC010002447.1, read on the forward strand.
AAGCAAAAAAATTTACACTCACTATTTTCATAGGATATCTACGTCTGCTGTCTGCTTCCTTAATAAGTAAGCATCATAACAACACTACCAATTATTGATTACGCAGTTAAACAGATAGACAATACTAAGATAGCTACAGTGCCATTTAAAATAATTCATGTTGGGTTTGCTGATGAAGTTTAAATTCATTTCTATATTATCTGGATGTATGTACCATTATTACTTCGCAAAATGTTTACGTTAATCTTGAATGCTGCATTTAATTGTATGTGCAAGGGGCGTATAGTTTTTTCTACTAAATATAGTTGTAGAATTAAAACTCATCCTTTGATTAACATTTTCGCAAAAACAATCACACAATATAATTAATTATGTGTTGAGTTATGATAACAATTTATTATTGCTTACGTTGTTTATTACTATAATGAAATTATAAAAATGAAATAATAAATTTGATAAAAATGATACATAATAAGGTTAAGGTTTCAGCTCACAATCATGTAACGTATGTATATAGCTAAGAGACTTAATTATAGAGCACATTTGCGACTCAATTATATTTCCATTTAAAATGGAAATATACATTAAAAATATAATGCCGCTCGTATAGTTAAGAAACATTTACAACTATTAGATATAGATTATACCAAGTGTGGACTAATGTTGTAAAATTGACATTACAAAGTTGTGTAAACATCAAATAGTGATTTTATTTGAATGTTACCATAACGTGAAAGTTTAAAAGGATATCTCTCTAATGTTAGATAAAAATATAAAAGTATAGCAATGAAAGTTCTATTTACTTATTATATGCAGGAAAATGTTGACAATGTAAAAATATTATTTTCAACAGGATTCATTGTACATCACAACGCGATCGTCGTAAACAAACCCAATTTTTTTAACTTCTTCTGCAATTATTTTCTTTGAGTCATCAGAAAGTTTGGGTGTTTTTGCCATTACAACCCAACCTGCTTGGCCGTTGGCGAAGCAAACGATATCTAATACAAAGTTCGTGTTGTCGGAAAAGATTGGGTAGATACTAAAATTTTCATCTAAAAATTAAAAATAAACTTTGTTAATTATAGGCATATTATATTTCATTAATTACTGATAACTATTGGTATAAATAATTAAAAATATTATTTTTGCTGTGCAAATTTATTTTTTTAAAAAATCATGCTTTTTTTCGTTTATATTTATTGTAACTGTTGCAAAGGAAGCTTACGATATTTGCTTGGACCATCTGAGTCCCCATCGCAGAGAAATACTCCCTTAGTATCCTTTGAAAATCCACATTTCCAAGTACCGTGAAGATTGCTAAACCCAGTTACGTTTGCATCCAAACCGGTTTCTATAAGTACAGACTTGGCTCTGTAACATGTATTGTTATAATCGTCCTGAAGAGTTAGGAGCTTCCCATGGAGGATTTCGGCCACGTGAAGTCTGGTTATGTCATTTCCTAATTCCATGTACCAACCATCTGCAGGTTGTGCTGATATATACTATTAGCAAAAAATGAGTAATTACTAATATTGACAATTGCTAAAATAAAGCAATTTAAAAGTAAAATATTAAGATCAATAATTTTTAATAATTCAAAATACAGTATCGACAAGATGACCAATATCAAATCCTTAGAAAAGTATTTGCTGTACAAAATATATTTATTACACCTGCATACGAAGAGCTAATTACAAATACAAGTTATTATTCTAAAATAACCATATTTCATATTAACCATATTGTATTAAGTAGACCAGATTTATTTTTTGAAATAGATGGTTTTACTGTAATGCATACTTTTTCCATTTTTGTTCATAACACAATATTATATTATAATATTTTATTATTTAATTAAATTATTATAGGAAACTAAATGAAACAAAAACAATTACTTACCCACATCAAATCAAATTTTTCATAGGGCTTTGGTGTGAAACAAACATCTGCAAAATGCTTCTGGTCCTCATCACACGTTGTGTCATGAGCACCACTTGTAACTGTAACCAAGATAAATGAAAACAGCAATTTCCCCAACATTTTACGACTTTTAAAAATAGTTTTTAATCTGAAAATATTTGTGACTTTACTCTTCACTGTAATATCACGTTATGGACATCCCAAAATATTAAATTCTATTTATATGCAGCATTGTTGAGGAAAACAGTAATTAAAGTGTAGGAATTATAACCGAAGTATGCAATTATGTACTGCAAATAGCACTTGCATTTTATCCAACTATCACCACTAATAAATAATTACTGATTGACGTAACAATAGTAGGCTTACCTTAAAAAACTGCCAAGCCACTAGATACAGCCCGCCCGAGTGGGTGTAGTGTGGCATAATTTTGATAAATATGCGTATAAA
>JAQFYC010002448.1:0-25626 GCA_034694165.1 Tomocerus mixtus
AAGTACTTTTATAGGCGACTCAGATCTTATAGGTAGTTTAGTTTATTCATAGGTATATAAGTACATTCGAGGCAAAGAAAGTATAAAATTATAGGTAAAATCAGTTTATTTGTAGGTGCCATTAAATAGGAGCCATTAATAAGTACCCTAATCTCTCCTCAAACGTATCAAATATCCAACTAGTAGGCGGGCAATGCTTATTTAAATAGTATAAGGGAAAGCCATCCCAGGTGAAAGTTTGCAGATGAGGTGGGTGAAAGGTATGCTTAGAGAAATGTGCATTAAAATATGCGGAGAGTGAGGAAGTAGCTATATGCACCATATACATATATACACATGTGTATTAGGTTTGCATTGTAGTAAGTATGTTATGTTATTGACGAAATAACATAACATAATACATTCATTATACTGTCTCCTACACTGTGTTTCAAGTAACTAACCAAACAAAAATAAGTACAACAAAACAGAACGATCGCCGCAACGTTTCATCGTTTAGGTATCGAGTGTATGCTCACTGGAGAAAATGAAGTAGGGAGTTGTACTGTAGGAAAAGTAGTGGAATGGAAACCAGACCAAGCCATTTTATACACATTATGCATTTACTCTCATATGTCAGGCAGGAGAAGTATGTAGAAGGACTTGGTGTCATTAAATGGAAACTGAGACAAGTCTACTCACAAACAACTCATACACTTACTAGTACTACATACCTAAGCAAATGTCTACATGGATAACTAACCATTCAAAGGGGAAAAGAAAGAGTTGAGTGGATAAAGGGGATCGATGAAAGCAAAGTTTTCCCTTCCTCTATGTACTACATACCATGCAATGGCTTTCATGGAATGGAATGGAATGGAATAGAAATGGACGGATGGATGGATGGGTAGGGGCTACGTGAAGCTGACGATGGCCAGTCCTCCACTTGGAGTGTCACGTAAAACACCTTAACTATTTTCACTCTACACGTCACATTGACGCTGGTCGTTCTCCCTATCACAGAAAGAAAGCAGCCTTTTCCTAAATTACAATCAATTTAAGTCAATTTGATTCAATTTGCTAAATAAGAAGCTCTTTTCCTGTTCTGCATTTGTTTACAGAGTGGATCCACTTCAATCTTCACCGTCATTTTAGCCATTATTGATTCTATTCTTTCTTGAACAATTAAACGGAAATTTAATTCACTCGATTGCTATTTAAATGGAGCGTTTACCCACATACCTACTATAGTACATACACTTATTCAACGAGAAAATCGAACACAGAATAAGCGTAAGAAGATACCGTATTTGCTTAAAGTTTGTTTTACTACTTATTTAGTAGAAAGTTGGTTTGTGCCCTGGCCTTGTAAGTAGTATTGCAAATACTCATTTTCTATTCAGTAAATTAAAACGGTTGAGATGTAAGCGAAGCAGTCTGATAGCTTTGTAAAAATAGTAGTCTTTTTCTTCAATTTTGTGCTACTCCTACTAATTAATTGCATAGAAATTTCATTTTCATTTCTTTTCTTTCACAACTTTACAAGTATACACAATATCCGCTGACGGACACCCTGCTTTAAAAAAGAGTGTCAATGGACAGTTTATTTAAGTGCTTGTCGTCATGGTTAGTTCGAGGGAACAATCTCCAAGCTCAAATAGCTCTCCAGTGAGACGAGGAAGTCGCTCAAGAATTACTACACCAGCAACACCACCCGATCATCACGGTCGCAAAGAAACTTTCACCGGATCTACTACTTTCCCCAGGTATTTAGACCAAACCTCATTCTCTCAACGCTATTTTATTAATATTTAGCTCACAAGACACACACTGTTAATACATATATTCCGGAGATTACACAAATAAATAGATCGAAATTCATGCATTTTTATAAAAAATATTGTTAGACATTCTAAACTGTATATATACCCATTATTAAAAACAAGGGATTTATCTTTATTTGGAAACATACATAACATATTGGTCATTCTTCATGAAAATATACGAAGTTCTTAAATTTTACTAAATGAAATCGGTAGTTCCTTGACAAGAAGAAACTGTAAATAAATTTTTTCACTGACATAACTTTCACTAGGCCTTTGGACGTTGTACATTTTCCCTGAAAGTGGTACACAATAATGTGTCACTGGGTATTGTGGGTATGTACACGGCATGCCTTTTCATCAAAAGTATTTATTGTTAAACTTGCCGTAATATTTGATGAGAAATTGTCAATTCTCTGAAGTCAGATAATTTTTATCATTTTGAATTTGCAACAAAAAGACTTTAATACGTAATATAGAGAATGTGGAATATTAACTAAAAATGCATCGATAAAACAAAAATTATAAAGAAATGCATAGATGCATAATGTACCGACTTTTGGTTTTATTGATAATAAATTCGTTGGACAGTATGATCAAATCAAGCTGCTGCCGAAGCCTGAAGTATATAAAGTTAGATCCTCCACACATGGGAATTGAGTAGGCCCACATACTACGTACCAGCTAAGCGACGCTCTTGTACAGGGATTTTCAATGCATATATGAATTTGGTGGGCAGCCATAGGTTTAACAAAATATTTACAATTAGGGACAATCTAAAAGAAAGTTTGCCGACCTTACATGTTCTTCCGGAAGGGAAATATTTATTGCTTTACTATTTCTGTCTGTCTACATGTGCTTCAGGCTTACCCATTTTATTATGATACAGATTTGGAAAGTTTTGATATTTATACTAGTGCATAGTCAGATAACTAATGCAATATCTACAAATAAATATTTTTGGCTACGGTCTCACCAGACTAAATACATATATCATTGGCTAGATTTTATCACGATTATGCTTATTACCATATATCCTTCCTCTGTAAACAAAGGGATACGTACTTCCTAGTCTCTATTTATTGTCTTTATGAAACTCAACTTATGTTTTGTCAAGACAAACTTCATTCATTTGTTGGAAAGTTCTTGTGTTCTTTCCCTACAGGAAGCCACTCCTGAAAACAGTAAATTAATCGCAACTTTATGCTTACTAATCCTACAAGGTGTTTGTAGAAATTGTATAATATAGGTAATATAAACAATGGTTATAAGACTAGTGTTGCCTACTGTTACTGCTCCAAATGTCTAATACTACATACATAAACAATACGTGCATACTAGGAACAATTTTGCATGCGTTCTACAAATAAATGCCTTGAAAATGGTATAGGAAGAAAGTGCCTTGTCTGGAGTAGCATTTATAGAAAGGGTGAAACATGTTTGCTGGATATGCAATAATGAATAAAGAGACGGTATTTGGTAGGGATTTGTAATATTTACATCATATACCTATACATTATAAATATGGAGGTACTGTATTATCACAGTTTTTAGGTAATTTATTCTATTATGTATTTACATATAGGTACTAAATGTTTTAGAGTTGGGTAAACTTTTATTCTTGTTTATTGCAATCTTTAAGTATATACTATAAATTGATGTTGAAGGTATACAAATACAGATAATAACAGTACATGTTTTAAAATGTTTCTAAAAGAAATAAGAGAGAATACAAGAAACTGTTAACGCATTTAAAAAACCAAAATTCAATTTTCTACTTCTATTTTACGAGAAAGTATTGATTGCTGTTTGTTATAATTTTAAAACATATAAATATCATTTAATCAGCTAATTCTATACGTTTTTATGGTATTATGCGTCTCTAAACGCTAGCTTAGTTAGCTCTTCGATAATTTGTTTAGAATTTCGAATTATTATTGTGTGGGTGTGGCCGTGCATGAAATTTGCTTCCCGTGCCCATCTCTAATAAATAAACGTACAAAGACAGGAGACAATAGCATAGTGAGAAAAGCCTTGATTGGGTATGTATTGCTACATAAATATTATCCTTAGCCCACAGTACTATTAGCATGTACAGAAGACATTTGTTAGTTTTGCACTACTTCCGTCTTCCCGAAGGAAGGTATGTAGTAGTTTGTTTCTCACATCCATTACTGTAGAAAAGGGAAACTTGTTTTGTTGCTACACAGAGACTGGAGTGCCCATAAAAGCCCAACTAACCAAGTAAAGCGAACTAATTTTGAAGCAATGCCCTTGCCTTTAGATTTATGGATATTTCGTTTGTTTGGCTACACTAGGTTACGTGTGCCAAAGGGAAAACATTATACATTGGCTAAAAGTTACTGTTTTTAGATTACGGTTTGCTGAACTTTTGTTTTATGTACTGTTCTTTTTCTGTGCATTGCTCAATTCCATGTAATATTACACAAGAAAGCGACTCATAAATAGTTAACATATTAGTGCGACAATCACAAGGCCTAAGGCGAGCTAGACGAGAATGAAACTCACTCTTTTAACTGGAAGTATTTAAATTGAGTCACACCAAATAAGTATTTGGAATTCGGAGCAACTAACGAAATTAAACTCAATCAGATACATAGTACATATTAGTAATGCACGTCACTACCGCATATGTACAGCGAACTCCTTCTATTCAACTATTACGGAAATCATTTCCCTATTACCTATAATACATCTTAAAAAACATATCAACAAACATTCCGTTCTTTTCCTCTTTTACCTTATATATTTCCGTATATGGTTAATTGTAGTATGGCACAATAAGCCTAATTTCAAGTAAAAAAGCAAGCTATTTGCATTGCCAACCTGAATATGTATATATGTCTGTCTGAAAAATTCAACCTTTGGGAACGTGTAGTATTTAGGTAATTAGGCTTTTGGGCAACCTGCATTTATTGCTACCTTACCGCTGTGACTAAATATTTCAGTATTAAATGCCTGCAATTTGGCAAATTCTTTGCCAATATGCATTCTTTAAGTTAGATAGATGTATGCGTACTACCTACGTGGGCAGTAGGCAGGTAACCAACCCTATTTATACATAGTTCTTTCATAACGGATTCTAAGACCTTGACTTATCATGGCATTATGGTCTTCTAGCTATGCATATTCTCATTAAATTAACTTAATTCATCGACATAATCGAATTAAAGTGGTGTTCACAATTATTAAAGCTTTACATCACATATTGCATTACTGCGTTGTGTACGCTATCGGAATGTTTAAAAGTTTTATTTCCAATATTTTCTAAATGTCCATATATGACGTGATGTCTCGCGTGTAATCGTATAGAGTTGATATCGTTATACATGGAGTTGACTGACATGGTTTGTACATTACAAATATTAAAGTGTCTCATATGGACGCTTTTTCCGTATCTCAATCATTTAATTTTAACAAGCTTACCTACGTCTTATGCATTACCACATTTTAGGCTCCTACTAACTAGCATATATTTGTAATATACCTACCTATATCTCCCTGGGACATATATTATCTGAATGACAATAACCATGTATTTCATATTGAAAATGAGTTATTCTTAAGTGATAATTAGACATGCCAATTAACTGGTATGTATATTGTGTACCAAAAGTATATCATATAAGCCCCCACGACTTCCAGAAATATACATTTTATTTTCCTACCCATTCATTTAGGCAGTAGTAGTGTAATTATACAACTATGCAGTAGGTTGCAGAACTTTTCGATGTTCTTATCGGGGAAGACCTTATAAAGTTTTCGAAATACTTTTACCAAGCGGATTTTGCAAAAATGAAAAATACAGGCGATGATATCTGTTTTTTACTGTTGTAAACTTGATAATACTATATATTACAATACAGTTATAACTGAGGGGAGCATGCAATAAAAGCATTATTGAATCCTCTAGTTTTAAACTACACATACATTTTTTCATTTGAGTTTTTTAGTTTTTCCTTCCATGCAGTTCATTAGCGGTTCAAACTTTTAGGCAGCTTGATGGTCTCTGTCTATCTTGATGGCAGTACTTCGTTTACTGAATAGCTAATTAACATTTCCGTACAAGAATTTTTTATTCAAAGCACTCCATGTTATTCTCAAGCTATTTACACCACATTAGACTAGACAATAGTTGTGTACGTACGACGTTTAAAAGGCAGAATTTGTGTATTATGCAAGCAATTTAAGAAAATGATACATTTTATAACTCACTGTGTAAGCTAAAAGCAGCATACGTAATATCTAAGTACCTATTAATGCCATTCGGTGGGTAATCAAGTGAAATTTTAATTAATGTGAATAATTATTTTCACATAAATATCAACTTATATTAGTCAATGATAGTTATCGAGAATAATAAGGCATTCTCAAGCTAAGATTGCTAAAAACAATAAGACAAGGTATACATGAACCAAGTTTTGGTTATGAATGTCATTTGACTAAGCGACAGTGTAGTACACCGAAATATAGTGAGATTTTAATTAAGTCTCTAAAAGAGATATTGCCAATTAAAAAATGCGTAATATTTCAGTGTCTACCAAAATGGTCGAGGTATTTTCCAAGTGCATAGTGATTAGCTTAATTGGAAAATAATAGTGGGCAGGCAACCTTGCCTACGGAAAAGGTGGAAAACGACTAAGCTTTATCATTGAGTCTTTTAACCTTTTGCATTTTATTGTCCACGTCAGCGTGTGTAATTAAATATTAAACGTCCGCATAAGGTCTCACATTATTTTGTTTCCAGAATTTCAAAATATAATTTTTTAATTACTAATTAAACCATATATATGTACTACAAAATTGCAAATGGCAGTTTAAAAATATTTCTGCACCATTCACTAATGATATCATATTAAACTCATATACCTAATTAAATGGAGAAAGTGGTGAGTTATGTTTTAGCTATGTTAATAGTAGTTCTGATTTGGTCTCCACTATAGTGTAGATTACCTAAATATCGTGCTCTAGTTTCCTTTCCAATAATGTATTAGTACACATTTACATACTATCAGTAATAATTTCCGAAACAATGGCGTAATAATACATTTCGTTTAGAATTACAGTTTAAATGCAACACTCTGGATGTAAAGTATGAAAATGTACTACATTAAATAGTAATAAACGTTAACGTCGGTTGTTGTCTGCCTTAATACACACAAGTAAATATTACATAGGTAGATTGCCAAGCTTTTAGACAGACTCTAAGAAAACTAAGAAAATAAAGAGGAACAATTCGAAGAGTCTTCGTGCATTGGTACTTAAGTGTAGAAATGAAGTTCTTTGTGAAAGCAGTGCTCATTTCAGCTTAACGCCTAATGGGCATGCTATCCATAGGCAAGTTTAACTTTCTTAATGATTCAAGCAAACATACTGCAGTTATATGTGTATAAAGGCAGTAAAATAGTATTAAATAGCATTTTGCATACGGGAGCACTGTAAATAGAGTACATGCAGGCACTACGATTTATTAAGTAGTTGAGATGCCACTTTATGCGAATGATGCTGCTGTCTGTCTGTGTCCGTCTCTGGGTGCTGTAACTTTCAAACAGTTCAACTTTTTTGAGTATTGTTTCAAGAAGTTGGTAGATTAGGTTATAACAAAGAACTGATCAGTTTCTAAGCCAAATCGGCCGGACCTTAGTAGAGTTCTGGCAACGCCCACTTATTTTTTAAAATGAAACATGGCTAGCGAGGTGTCATTGGAAAGTTGTTGATGTAAGAAATCCAAATATTAATCTCAATTTACCCCAAACGTTGGACAATGTGAGATTTTATGAGAATTCGGTACTAAATGATCCAGATATGTCATTTAAACTATTTACACCAACAGAACTGGCAGTTTAGTGACATTAGTTAGCTCAATTACTTGGCTGCATCCGTTTTACAATGGTTTATTAGTTCTGTTTTGACCACCTTGTTTGTTTTAGAGTTTGGGAAAAAGTAGAATATGCTACAGAAGGATTATTATGCATTATTCATGCTCAAGTAACCTCGTCCTCATCAACAGTGATATATAGGATCAGTTTTGTTGTGTAATGGTCATATCAGTCAGAATATTAGCTAAGTACTATATTTCGCTGTGACAGAGACAGAAGAACTAAGTCAGAAAGAATTCGACGATTAAGAATAAATTATACAACACACTGTCACTGATATCTGCATGCAGCCGCTTTTGCAATGTCAAACAGAAACAGGCAAATCAAATTCCACTTCAGAAAAACATGCTTACTCTAATTTCAATTCATATAATACTTTCCCGTTCGATTGATACATTCTTCCACTTAATATAAGAGTACTTTACATTTTATTTGACAAACTAACTCAAGAAACGTATATCATACTGATAGTAGTTTCTATGTGTAACATAGTATAATACGGTTCATGTACACAGGAGTAATACAATATAAGTATTGAGTATTAGTAGTAGCTATTACATTCAAGTTTCTACGATAAATATGACAGATACATATTACTGTACATTGTCCTTTTATATCAGTATTAAAGGAAGTAGGTAATTTACCTGTTATTATACTAATAGGTACATATAGCTGAAAAATTATAAAACGTAGGCATTTACTCAAACAAGCACCTTCACTATGATAGTAGACTTAGGAATAACACAGCTCTCAAGTGAAGTCACATTATATTGAGGGAAAGCACGCTATTTTGAGAAAATAATGCGATAAATCCTATAATGTAGTTGTAGCTCTATCATTCTAGTTTAGTTACTTTGTTCTGATTGTACTATTCTGATGGAGTTGTGCTTTGCCTCTCACAAGGCGAGTGCTCTACATGTTTACAAAGTACAACATCATTTTCTACCTATGGCAAATCCTGAATTGAATGCCTTTTTCATTTAGTATTCACATTCAGTAAAGAAATGAATTCATATGTACATATATGCGATCCGGGCAAGTTACTTGACTTTAGTCCGTTTTTATTATCATATATAGCACCAGCATGGCAGTCCAGGTTTTTACTCATGACATGCCATGAAGTACATCCGATTCGTTGAGTAGCACTTGTTTTCTATGTCCTTCGTGTCATTTGAATGGAATCAAATTGAAGAGGACTGCAATGTATTTACTGGAAACACAGAATGTGTTTCAACCATACAGATAAAGCACATACCATTATTGTCACGCTAAGAAAAACGTATTTTTTCATGAAATTACTCTTTGGCCATATGTTAATAACATGTAAAACTACAGAAGGTACACCGTACATTTACATAAATATTTATTCCAGTACTAAAATACATCCCTTCCTAGAAGCATCAAATGTTTCCTTGAGAAGAAAAACCACTTCCGAAATTATTCTTCCGTAGGAACACTTGCAGACTACAAAAATGAAAAAAACCCATCAAATCTTATTTGCAAGTCCAAGGTTTTCTGTATTTTAGATTGTTATGTGAGATTAACTGCCTATATGAATAATTGACATAATTCTTTGAACTTGACTCAAGGTAAATTGAAAAGAGTCGACAATTAATTGCACTTGGTTTTGTACAGCTGTGTTGAAGGATTTGACTTTTTCACGGGAATGCGTATAGGCAAACATATTTTAAACAGATAAGTACAGATATCAGTAAGTTCAGTATCAGCATGTAAATATGTAGACAGAGACAGATATAATACTATTATAATAGCAAAATGCACTATACTACGTACCTACTACCTACATATAATTATACTATAATTGAAAATGCTGTACTTTCTATTTAGTATAAAATAGCATCTTCTAAATGCTAGCGCAAATTTTTTGTTGTAAAAAAGAGCTATCGGGGTATATTATCCGTATTTTAACTTTTTCCTGATATAAAATATAGTCTAATAACAGTCAAGATTGACAGCATCATGAAAGTACTTCCGCCAACGGAAATACATAGCCTTTGTACATGAATCTGTAATGATGTCCATTTCCAGGAAAATTATGTGCACTCATGATACTACTCCATACAATATGGGTAACTTCACAAACAGCATTCCATTACTGTATAAGCAGTATTAGGTAATGTACAGAATCTACATAACAGAGTGAGTAGGTATTTGTTATTTACGGGCACAGGCGCCCCATTGAGATAATCTTACATTAATACTGTGCAATAATTCAGAAACATTTATATTGTACTTTTACTGGTGCATGCATTAATAGAGCATGCACACCATTTTGTAATTGACGGGCAGGTAGCTTACTTTTCACATTCTAATCCATAATTGCAAGAAAACGTACATAGTGTAATGTTCGCCCGGTGAACAGTCGTTTGTTTACTCCAAGCTTCCGTGGTAGATATGTTGATAGTTTGATAGATATTTGCGCTTGTCCTCGCAAGCCTGAAATTTAGAGTTTGGCTATTGGCAAGAGGCGTAGTGATGGAAAGAGCACGATGGAGTACATTGGCATTTGTAATTGAATATTTAATGAAATAGATATCCGCGGAGTTTTATTGAAGTGTTGGAAGCTTAAGGAATGGACAGAACAGCTCGAATTTCAGAAGTAGTCCATGGCTTGCCTCTGTCAATTTCCACTTATAATTATGTAATAGAGCAAAAGGGTTTGTCGAAAAACAATGGCCACATTATATTATGTACTATGTACATACTATAGCTACCAGCAAGTGGGACAGAATATATTAAACTAATAGGTAAATGTCTCCAACACACCAACTTTGGTGGTTTGGCTTATCTTCAGGTCTATTTAGTTATTACAGGTGCAATAGCCTCGTTATGCCAACTGTAATGAACATTACTATTATTTCACAGCACTTATACATACTTACAAAAGGAATGTGCAAATATAGACATCGTTCATGATGCTAATATGAAAAGGAGTATATTATTTGTAATGTTGCATGGTTTATTGGCTGCTTGCTATAAATAAGAAATTTAATAAGTGGCTATGGAATTGAAAAATTAATAATTTTTTCTTTGATGAATTTGCAGCAGTATGAGTATCGGGAGTGCATCCTCGCTTCAGAACCTGGAGAGTGACTTCGAAATGATGGAGCCTACGGATAACAACAATATCAATGTAGTGGTCAGGTATGTCAATTTTGCCAATCGAAGCTATTCATAGATTCATTGAGACTTTTCCTGGAACCATTTACGATTGTATATCCGCTAAAAATCAATATCTCCAATAAATTCTGGTGTGCCTTAATAGAAGGTTTCTCCACACATATCAGTTATAGATAGCTTTATCATTTCTATCTGAATTTCCCTAATGGACAAAAGGATGCAAATGTGAAATTTCTGTATTGCTAAAGTTGACGCCTGGTTTTGAAAGGTTGTCAGTCAATCAATTCTCGACTTACTGTATACCATAGCTATTATCAATGTGTCTTATGATTACACAAATGAATATTTCTTTCACAATTTCCAAAAATGAGAGCAGATAGTAGTTGCGGTCATGTAAATGACCTCGGCAAATATTTTATTAAAAGTGCTAAAGCTGATAAAGTTGCCTAATGCTATTTATTTATTCTGCAGGGTGAGACCACTAAATTCTAAGGAGGTGAAGGTAGGAGATGAAAATGTGACCCACTTTCCAGGCAACGGCCAACTATGGCTGGAACCAAACATTCCAAAAGAAAAGCCTAAGTCTTTTACGTATAATGTCGTTTTCGAACCGGAAGCTACACAAGAAGATGTCCTTAACCATTCTGGTGTCAAAAGACTCATTGATATGGCAGTTGATGGCTTTTCATGTACTGTATTCTGCTATGGGCAAACCGGCTCGGGAAAAACTCATACACTTACGGGACCTCCACATTTGGTATGCACCCATCCCAATTGTATCATGCTACCTACTTATCGTTACGTATAATCCGCAAATATATATTAGTACAATGTATCAAAATTGTATTACTCATTTTAGACAATAAGCTCCAGAAATACAGTAATACATTCGGTGTTAAAAACTTAATTATGTAGGAGAAACCAGTTGGTATTTTGATGACGTTGACGATTGACGCCCACGAAATTTTTTGTTGATTGTATATGCAATTACGTACGTGGAGTGTATTGCAATGTGATTAGACATATTAAATTAAATATACCTAATGTCCTTTAAAAGAAAGAAAGTGCGGATTCCCTATATTTAAGCTTGCTAGAAAATGTAATAAGTAACAAAGAAGTCATATTTAATCCAATTTATTAGATTAATATTAATTATGGACAATTATTTACAAGATGAATATTTAACAATACTGATTGTTAGTATAAGTAGACTTTCTTAAGGTTACACGTGTGTTTACATTTGATGTAGAGGAAGCAGATGGGAATGTGACTGACTTACATTACAAATGAAGTATAGCAAGTTATTTTCTATTGAAACAAACGCCCACATATTACAGAAATTACATCCTATTATAGAAATTCTCATCTTCAGAAAAATTATTAAACATGTGTAATGCGGCAGCCAAAATCCTTGAGAACGAATATATTGCTACATTAACATACCTGAATAATAGTAGAAGGTATTCTAGAAAAAGCATGTTTCATTAAGTATAGCTTATTAACCAGTATCTTCCATTTTGACCCAAATTATAGCTTAAACCTTCGTTCATGGGCGCACAAGTGCACATAATAAAAATTGTATTCGTATTGCATATTAACTCGCAAATCAAGTGCAATGTTGTGCCCATTAATACATAACTAACTTGCTATTGGCAACTTGCACAATAAAATTATTTTAATTTGCAAGGAAGTACCTACTTCCTATACAGTACCTAGCAACCTACGGAAATTAGTTTCTGTAGCTTTTATGATGCAAAATAGTTGTACTTTGTTGTCAGTTCTGTAGTTATGCTAGTAGATACTTTCTTGGTACTTATGATATTTAAGAAGGCTACCGGTAGACTACAATGGGTGGAATCGACCTTGCACTTTTACCTTCTACTTTCTTTTTGATGTTGACTTTCCACTCTTGTGGTTTTAATCTAAAAAGATCAAAGAGACTAGACAATAAGGACAGGCGACTTTCTCATTCTTATACTTATGTACCAACAATAGCAGCCTTGACACAGTCGCAGTCTCTTCCAATTTCTTCTTACTTAGTTTTGGGTAGTTTATTTATTTGCTTATGTGTCAATAAAATGCATGCACATTATGATATTATAACTACATTATTTCCCGTTATTTATTGCCAAATATTGCAAAGGGATTACGTGTAATCTGAATGAAATTAGTTTAGTGTTGAAGTGCATTGTATGCAGGTTCTTTAATGATATATAAATATCATAAAGTGCTAGAAGTTATGATTTTTTATTTTATTAGCATGCATGGACAAAGTTATTTCAAGTATGAAAATATGTCTACGTTTTGCTAATTTTTGGCTATACAAATGGTCTGGTACAAATTGTAGTTTGCTAGTATGTATTCTAGAACAATTTTTGTTTATAATTAAAAGTCATGGCCATTGAACAGAAGCCGTATAGCAAATATGTAACTACTAAAAACTAAAATATATAGGGCGGCGATACCATAAAGCGTTCTGCATGCCTGCCCTTGTTCCGGCTAAAACAAACAATTACTAATAAAATATGATGTATTTGTTGGACATGTAAGCACGAGTAAAAATTCTAGTACCGGGTATACATGTATTACACATATCTACGTGTTTTTGCATTGAATGTCAAACTTTGATGTTCAATGTCATCCAATGAAAAATATCTTCAACCATAGGGCGCCACCATATTATGTACTGATATACACCTAATGTAGTATTAATATTTACCAATGTTAAATTATATAATTTATTTTTTAGTTCGAGAAGAACCCAGACCCTTTTGCTGCAGACCATGGCTTGGTTTTCCGCTCCTTTCTATACCTATTTGATCAAATCCAAAATCGGAACGACTTCCATTTTGTGTTGAAGGCATCATTTCTGGAAATCTACAATGAGAAGGTAGGATTTTGCGTAACTTAGCATTTAACGTATATCGTAATTGATATTTGTTATGATGCTATCATCCTCATTGGGTCGCGACCATGGCCAGGCCAGGCAACAAGATGGAATATCATAAATATTATATTTCAAGCTGCGTAATATATAATATAATGAATCAATGAAATGTGAAGTCAATTAATATTAATTATTCGAGGACAATACAAACCCTGTTATTAAAAGTTACAATAGAAACTATTTAGAAACCGCTTGCTCAACTCGATTAAAATAGAGAATTGACTATCGCAATGACGTAAATTCGTAATTGCTTTTAGGTAAGGCAACATTCAACTTTATATTGACCTACTACTCTAATATACATACTTATACGTACAAAAGAGATACATATGTCCATTCGCCCATACGAACTAAATACATAATATTAAATAAACAGAGTGATACCATTTATGCCTTTGCACTTTACCATTTACGAAGAAAAGCAGATTGGTTGAAATTTCCATATTGTTCCACAATATGCCTAAAAGCGTCCTTACATAATATGAATGCTATACTTTTATAATTTTTGGCAAACGATATAAAGAATATGGAACTGGTTTCGTTTACCCTTTAACTGAACTAAAGATATTCATTAAAATAATATTCCCGTCTTTTATTAGGAAAGGAATGAACTTATGATTTGGTATTATTTATTTGTACAGTTTTATTCGATCGACTATATTATTTTTATGTAGCTATGCTATACCATATATAGTTAGTTTGACGACAGCACTGAAATTTATTGCTTTATTATTATAGTGAAATATAAAAGATAATATTGTGTTTTATTATTTTGTAGCTACGTGCTGTACTTGAAAATTGAGAGATGAGCGCCTAGGGGTGGGATGTTTGTTAGGCAGTAAAAAGTATATTTTTTCTGTTGACAGTGATAAGTGGATAGGAAAAGTAGGTTTATAGCGAAACTTTCTTAATACTCAGAAAAAATGAAATACTAGCAGAGCAGAACATAAGAATAGAGAAATAAGAATGGTGGTGTCAGAATGGAGAAATCGGGCATTGCTGGAACCCATTTCCCTGCTTATCCTATTGACGTGGGGACCACATTTTGCAATTCTAGAGAAAGGCTTCTATTTTTGGCATACTCAAGCAAAAGTACAATTGTGCGAATTTTAGATCTACTTACATTTTTACATAAGTATAACGGTAGATCACTTTGTAAGGGAGACTATTATGATATATTAAGTATTGACCCGTATTAACACGTTGTTGCCGTACGTTGTAACGCAATATTCACAAGTTTTTTAAATAACATTTAGCAACAGAATAATGTACTGATTAATGCTCATGAAATGAAAATATAAAAAGCTGAAAATTACATCCGAGTAATTAATATCTGTACTATTACAGGAAAATAATTAAACTTCATTTTCTATTTTATTTATGCAACTGTGGACAAATTTACTAATGTGATATTAACTGATTTTTTATTTGGGTACCTAACTTAACAAACATTCTTACATTTATTACGTTTAGTCGCTATGTACAAATGTAATGTAGTGAAAAATATTTGTTTATATACACCTGAATGACGGATCTACGCAGTAGCACGAGTTGGTTTGCGTGTATTCAACAGTGATATTGTGAACTAAAGATCATTTTGATATAGGAGCAATGCCAGTTGTTAGCATTCGCTATAAATATTATAATGTATAGGTAGGTACTATAATGAAATAAATGCCTAAATACGTGAAGGAATGTGTTTATATTTTATGCTAGCATTAATGGCTGCAAAGCTATAGTACATTTTGTATGATATTCTAAAGTTGAGTAAGGGTAGCAGTAAAGTTCTTGCAAAAAGAATCGCCTTCAGCTATCGATCGATCCATTGGTTTCCATAACTACTTTTCAATGTTGTGTGCAAAATTCCATCATGCATTATAAAAGGACATCGATTCAATTGTAAGTTGATTGCGTTCACCATTATGGGCCAGTAGTGTGTCCGAGTCGAGTATAATAGTTTAGGTTTAGTCTACATATATGAGCTTTTAAGTGTATAGGTACAATTGCCTGCCATATGCATATACCTACTACAACCTACACACATAATAAAATGAAATACTTGCGGGTACCAAACCAATACAATACATATTTCATGCTATTCAAACATAAAAGTTGTTTTGTATGGTTTGCTGCATTAAGTGTTGGTAAAGAAAACAAATAGCTCCTGTCCAGCGCCCAATCCTGCTCCTTGCGTTTGAGAAAAGTGAGAAAGCCAAGTGAAAGACGCTTTCTCTCACTTACTCTTTAACATTTTAAGTAGTAAATACTATATGGAGGTGCAATACCTGCCCACGTAAAATACCTATTGCCATTTTAGTATGTACCTTACCTATGTACGTACCCACATTCTATACAACCTGTCTTTCCTTAAATGATGTACTCTATATTTTGTTTTCACTAACATGATGTGTGCCTGCGTGTACCCAGGGAATGTTTTTACTCTCATGATTGTGTGTTGGACTATTGCTGTACCTATATATGGCTTGCCTTCTTAAAGTGGTTGCTTTATTTCCCTATGGAACGATTTGACACGAATTTTCATCATATACTAAAAATTATATAACATTGTGCATTGCTGTACTAATGAAAGTACTATACCATTTTATAATAACATGGTAAATATAAAAAGAAAACTTATTCAACCCTCCTCAGTAACCACTGTGTTACTTTAGAGAAAATATTCCGTATTATGCAAATATTATTTCAAAAAGTATAGAAAAAACCTCGTTATGCAACATACTAATTATCGCAAGTTTTTACCAAAAATACCAGAATATTATAAACCTGTAAAAGAATTACTAAGAATAATAATTTTGCAGCGTTTTTAATTTTGACAGACCATTGACTTCTTCTTGCCGCTTGTTATATTACCTATATAATATGCATACATACGCTCCATGTTTAATCACTGCAGACAAACTTTTACGTTGCCTTCCTACTTACTTCCCTGTGGACCCTTAATACTACTTAAATAGTATACTATTACCCACTACACTTCACTTTGATGCGTGCTTGCATGTCTGCACGCAAAGTTACAAACACATAATATTCTAGAAAGACAGGTGTGCAAATCAAATTATTGTGGCGAATTGTATGTGGTTTTATACAGCTATTTAAATGTACGACAAAAGCTATCAAATTTTTAAATATTTATTAACTTGCTATCACTAGCAGGACAGAAAACTATATTGGTAATACGCGTAAGACGCTTTTAATCCAAATTGACTTAGCAATTTAAGATGTTGCCTGTCGTATATATAGAGATATGTAGGTAATAAGAATAAAGTTTATTGAACCATAAACTATTAAATAGCAGATAAGGAAGCACACACATCAGTAATTCATTTACTTAATGTTGGCAGACTATTTCAAGCTGCATAATTGATTACCAGATATCTTCATTAGTACCGCTTTTCCTTGGCAATATATTTAGATTCCTTTTACTTCAATTTCGTTTTCCATTTTGGCGGCTTATCAGTAGGCATTTGCATTATGTATTATATTAAATGATTTGCACCATGTTTTATTAAATAAGGTTAAAATTCCTTTACTTGAATTTTATACCATCATTTTTAGAGTGTGATACCCATCTTAATAGGTAGTAGCCACAAAATGCAGTACCTAATGTCTATATACTAAAATCAAGATAGGACTCCTGTGAAAATTCTAGGAAAAACAAAAAATACTTTAACAAATACTTTTATACTTCAATTTCTTAATGAAGTAATAAATATGCCGTATGTAAATAGTATAGGTAGTAAAATATAGTAAGTCGTCTTTTGGACTAACCTCGAGAAACCTTTTCCAACTTCCTAAGTAAATGCGGGTGTCGATATTAGTTGACTACGAGTGTACTGTAGTCATCATATTTCCATTCATTGATGTTGGAGAAATTCTTACAACCCAACTGGGCGAACAATGAATGAACTAGACATTTCTTCTTGATATAATGAGACGTGGCGACAGCTAAAAACATGATGCATTAGGTATGTAGTATGTACCAGGGAGTACATATTATCTTACTTATCTTTTGGATATATTAGTATATATGTATTAACTGATGTGCATTACATTGATTGGCATGTCAAATATATTTTGTCAATGGCACTGCAACATAGTTACCAACGACTAACCTATGTATCTATATTTGTTATATGAAAAATAGTTTCGAAATACTAAGAGTCCCGTCAAGAAGAAATGTGACATTGCATTAGATGGGAATTTCTTTGCCCTCTAACTGGATATCAATGTAGGAAAGGACTACGGATTTGAATATCAATATTAATACTAATATGCTAACAATGCTGTGCGTATTGTTACAATAACAAAAAATGTGAAACTGCCATATGGCCAAAGAAATAGGGAAGCTTTTATAATTTCTCTTCCCATGATGAATCTTTTGTCACTTGCTTTAATACTTTTAGGTGATTGACCTCTTGAATACATCGAGAAAGCCTTTGGCAGTGCGTTGGTCTAAGAAATCCAGGGGATTCTTTGTAGAAAATCTTTTTATGGTCGAATGTGAAGAATTTGATGACCTTCTCGCCGTCCTGGAAGAAGGTTCGTTCTTTTGTTAATTTTTTCTTAACACTTCCCCATGTCGCCTCGCCTCATCATCCATCAGGCCAGGACTTTCCTAATTCATTGGAAACTAACTTAAAGTTTTTGTTCCATTTTGAAGGAAATCAATATTAGTCATTTGTATAATGTTTTTAATGCTCCTAATTGCTGGAAGGCTTTTGAAAAATTCAAGTTTTTGTTTACATTGCAAGAAACTAAACAATATTATGACTTTATGTGGAAATCTTACACTATTACACTGTACTTAAATTATGTTGTTGCACTCGAATTGGATCAAATTGAGCTGCACAAACTGTTACATTTCATTTTGTGAATGGCCATACCATATATATAAAGAAGGAAAGACCTTGAAACAATGTTAATGTTAAGTTGATATTCTTTTTCAGGGATGAGAAATCGAGCTGTCGGAAGACATAACATGAACGAGTACTCTAGCAGAAGTCATACCATTCTAACTGTGCATATTACATCTGAGCAAAAAGTAAGTAGATAATTGTATTAGGCTATTTGTGTAAAAATATGTGGAAATTTTTTCAAGGCTGAATCCAAAAAATAAAGAGGAATAAAACGCAATATTCCTTATTGTGGGAATAGCGAAACTGTTCCATGTTTACATTGAGAATCTCATAAATACAAATAAATTGCCATTGATTACTTTACTAATTGGATTTAGTCACATAACATAACACAATGTAAATGCTTTGATTTTACTTCTGTTTCGGCTGATGTGATTGGCTTCCGATTCTACTGTTGCTTAATCATTTGATCTGAAATAGGCTTCAGAAGAAGGAGTTTTTATCTCTCGCCATGGAAAACTTAACTTTGTCGATTTGGCTGGAAGTGAAATGACGAAGAAGACGCATAGTGAAGGGAAGACGTTAGAAGAAGCAAATAACATTAACAAAAGTCTTATGGTGCTAGGATATTGCATTGCTTCTCTTAGCGATCCTAAAAAGAAAAGTGGACACATACCCTATCGAGATAGTAAACTTACCAAATTGCTTGCCGATAGCTTAGCTGGAAATGGAGTTACTCTTATGGTGAGCAATAAATAATATTTTTCTAAGGTTTATTTTATACATTATATATTGTCTACTGTCTGTATTTGGAAATGGAGGAATTGATGTATGCATTAGTAGCGATGGAACATAATAATACTGTTTTTAAGATGACGTCATTTCTTTAGTCCATAATATTAACTACTAAATGTATTGTAAATTACAGATCGCTTGCATTTCTCCAATAAAATCTAGTATGAGTGAGACTTTGAACACCCTTCGATATGCTGCACGAGCTAAGAGAATCAAGACAAAGCCAATAGTGGTCATGGTAAGTATTTTTACGAATATAAAACGTACTTTAAAATATTTGTTACCTTAGACTAAAACTGGAAAATAATATTTGTTAATCATTTTATACATTACTTTGGATAATTTGTATTCAACTGGAGAAAGTTTTTGATTATCTATTTATTTAGTATGTCAAAAGAATTATAGAAATTACTGATAATATTGCAACACTTTCGACATGATTTTATGCTTGCTAGTCCACAGTACGATATACTTATTATAATTTCCATTGTACAGGATCCACGGGAAGCGTTAATAGTGAGCTTAAAGCGAGAAGTAACAGCTCTGCGGGAGGAGAATTCTCAATTGAGGCAATTTGTACATGTCAATCGACCAGCTACAGGAGAGTTGGGTAGCTGGCCTCGAAATGTAACACCAAATGGAATAATTGCTGACGAAATCGATAAAGACAAATTAGAGGAAATGGAAAAAACACAATTAGTAGAAAAGATTCATCAGTTTTTGACAGAGAACGCAGCTCTAAGACAAGAAAATTGGGAACTGATTGCGGTGAGAGATCTTTTAATCAGAGATCAAGAACTTGTCTGTCGAGAAAACGAGCGGCTGCTCAGAAAATTAGAAGATGTCAATAGCGTTTGCTGTCGCTCCCCCATTGCCCCTGCACGGCCCTCTTATTCCGCAGAAATGCTTAACAAATCCCAGTCTGATGATGAGATTGTCAACGGCACCCGCCATGAAGATGACATATGGGCCAACTCCACCTACTCCACCAATAAGGTTACTCTTCATTTTTAATTGGCTCTTCTTTCATCACTTATCTTGCCGCAACATTATTTTGATTATCTTTTACTGCATCATATTCATAAATATATCTTAGATTAATCAAACTATATCAAACACAACATTATGCTGATGTTCATGTAGTACCAAATAGTTTTATTACATAATGCAAAGATGTTATATATTACTTATTTCAACGTGATTAATTTCTTCCAGGATATGGATTCTCCTCCACTAAAACAAAAGAGCAGTGCTCCTGGAACCCCACAGCAAATGCCTGATGCAATCACTAAAGAGCTTGAGAAACGAAGAATCGGGAAAAGGTACTAACGGGATTTCTTCTTAGTCTACCGCACTTAAAAATCTACTATTTATTCACTATTTACATATTTAGGAGCCAATTTTATTAGTTGGTTTTCTTTTATTATTAGTTACAGTAGTAGAAATCAGATATTTATATACACTTTCTTTTCACGTACGTAATTTCATGAAAATGCACGTTTATTAAATATAAAATTTATTTGTCAGTAGTATGAGCAACCTTTCTGAGACTTACAAAAACCACAAGCGGAATAATTCTTGGGATAAAGTCGGCTCAAGAGATAGTTCAGGAGGATCTCTAAAGTCAGGTGGCTCAAGCGATTCTCTGCCAGCTGTACAAGGAAAACGGGTTATTCCCAAGTAAGAATACTTTCTAATCCCTTTAATTAACTCGCACTTTCACTTTTCACCTTTCACTTATTAGAAAGCTAAAGAAAGAGAATCACTCTGTATATAGTCAAGTGTACTATACTAACCAAACAATTGTAGCACATTCCATTTTGTGCCAATTACTTTTTTTCTCTTTAGTAGCTCGTGTTGTATGGCTGGCTTTCTTTTGTTGCCAAATTTTATTACACTGAAGGATATTTTATGCATTATTTGAGGAAGGAATAGTTCTATTGTATATTGTAGGGACTCAGACCCAAATCAATATTTTTGTTGATTCCTTTGCACAAAACCCGACTTTTTGACTTTTTAGAACAGTGTTATTATGTATATTTATATTTCCCGTTTCCTTTCAACAATTGTCTTACGATTATTTTTACCTCCCAAATGTCAATGTGTAAAGCATACGTTTGTTTGTTTGTGATCCCATGTGTGATTAACGTTTTTACATATACTGTACCTCAGTATTATAAGATACCCCTTTATATTCCATACTCCATTCATTTCCTTGAATCCATTTAATGATTCTCGTTTATGCTGATGCGATAATTGCAGTAGTAATGGGAAAGCCGCCCCTAGAAAAAGGAATCAACGCTCTGTGTCTCCGTCTAGAAAACCAGGTAATAAGCAATGTATGTACTCCAGTGTTTTTTTCCTTGCTTATACAATATTTCTGCATCATACTATATAGGCTGCATATATTAATGCATAAAGTACTATATAAAGCTCTTACACTCACTAATTAGTCTCAAAATATCAAACATGTGCGAGCACTTAGTATTGCCGAATTAATTGAATATATGTTATATCTGTATTATCATGAATGAATGACTACCATTTTGCACTTTATTATAGTAATACCCTTATCAATGACATTATAAATAACATTGTCATTTGTGGTTATTATCAAATCAGCGACTCAAATAAGTACTCATTATTAAATCATAAAGCAATAATGCTAGCGCACATTGCAGCAGAATAAAAGTAGAACACGCTTATATTTAGCCACCACGTCATATAATTGATCGTTCTGCTATTAATGAGGTAATTCACTATGTGCTAATTGAACTCCATTTTATTTTTAGAGAGAAAAAATTTGGTGATTTAAGATAAATGCGACCTGAGTTATTCTGGACCTGACTCTGTAGTTATACTAGCAATACGCTAAGAAGCAAACCGGAACGAGGAACATGATACAAGTACCTTACGCAAAAGCAAAAAATATCGGAAAAAGAGCAAATCCAAAATACCTACGCAAAGAAGAGAAATAATCAGAAGGTGGCTACTTACTTAAATATTGATACATAGTGCCTCTACTCTAACTTACTATACCTACTATCTACAATATCTTAATACCGAAAATATAACTTATACTAAGTAACCAATGTAATGTAACATTCTACATTTCCGTCGCCCGTTTGTGGATCCTCCTCCTGTCCGCTCTTGTCCTTCTCAATTCACAGAAAAATGGCATTATCACTATCTCTGTCCCTAAACCAAATATAACTGCCTACGAATGTAAATGTAGCAGTTATATATCCCCATATCACTAATGACTATTTACGAATGCCTACCTATGCAGTTAGAGACTAGAAATATAATTCTACAATTCCGTCCATAGCTCCCTTTTACTATAATTATCGTATCATCTATTTAACTATCTGTCTTCACATCCTTAGAACAAATAACTATCGCATTCGTAATGTTGACATTGGTAATGTAATGGAATTTACATAATACATCCCTATTCTTCTAATATTATAATTCACTGCAATTTGGTACAGCATAGGTACCATTTTATTTACAATTGCCTACTTACATGTATTTTGACACGAAAAGTTTACCTATACTTAAAATTATAATATGTTTGTTTAATGTCGTAGGGAACGCACCCATTAATTTTTGTAAATTGAAAAATATTTTCACAGTACATTAGGAACTTTTCTAAAACAATAGTATACACTTACCATGTAGGTGATAAATACTATGAATAATGAATATAACGTAATACCTAGAAGACCTAGCTCGTTTAATAAAATATAAGCAGCGCTTAAATATAATTAAAAAGTTGTAAAATTTAATATTCAGAATATTATTTAAGTAGCTTTGTCTTGTAAGTACGCACAATACTGAGAGCTCAAAAGCTTTAAAATGCGATTAGAATTTTAATGTGTATGCTTTAATTTAAATATATGGCAGGTACTGTTACATAATAATATATAGTTATCTTAAGTTTGATGAGGATAAGAATCTAAAGAATGTTAGACTTCCTTATAAAGTAAATACATACAGTAAATTATGTTGGGTATAGAATGGGCGTACTTTCTACGACATAAACAGTTAATCAAGCGATTTCAATAAAAATATGTGAGTATACCTACCTTATAGTAATTCCATATTATGTACAATATGCCATCGTGTATTTTCTAAACTAATAAATGACCACAGCGTCACATTTGGAAACTTTGGACGTTTTATTTCAAGGTTCCTATTTATTTCGACGGAAACTCTACTTTGTTCTGTGCATGCGGAAATTGCCTACGTCATTAAATCCGCTTAAAAGCAGTATATGGGTGGGTAGGTATGGACACATCCATAGATCTACTATTGGTACTTCATTATACAACCATCACTATCAAAAATTGACATTCAGGGAAATCTTTCATACATGTTGACTATTTTTATTCTTCTGTTCACTTAATGCATATACTTTTATTTATGCATCTAGATGGATACTTACCTACTTTATTGAAAGAGAAATTATTCATATAATTCACCAGACACGTTGAGTGATGGACATACATAATAGGCAACATCTTTTCTTGTTAAAGCTGTAGAATGAATGCATGCAACGACAAGGTATATAAATATATAGTTGGTATGTAAGTATTCTATATAGAAATTCCCGAGCAAGGACAAAGCTAGTAATGCAAATATCTTCTGCCCTTGAATTTTATGGGTTCTTTTTTCTAAAAAAGAATGCGTTAGTTACAAAGGGAACTTGGGATTCATATTATATTCGTATAGTGGTAGTGTATTAGCACTGACACGAATAGGTAGAGACTAAACATAGATAAAGGTACAACTAGACAATACAATAATATATGGTTTATGCAGAGCCCACCGCAACTTGTGTTTTGCTAGAAAATTCCAGATCCGATTATTCCTCAACTGGTTCTAAGAAAGAAAGGGAATGGAAAAGTATAAAGGAAAGTCAAGAGCAAGGATTCCAAGTGAAAGTCAAAGTGACATGTTCTACATATCAGTATGTATGCTTTGCTGACTTGACTACACCATCGCTCCATCAGTTTATACACATGTTGAAGTGCAAAAGATCAACATTCTTAGCAATTTTAATTTTAAAGAGGGAATTTATCCTTAATTGCATAAAATGAGTGAAAGACATTATGCTAATGAATAAGTGTTAAGTAATAGGAAGAATATCTATATACGCAGTCAGCACGTCAGGCATGATGTATAAATCCATTTTTAGAAGATATAAGTACCTGGGCAATAGGAATGATTAATTATAATGACTTCTTGATAAAGTAAGAGAATTATTACTTATTTAACAATATTAGGACAAATATAATCGAATCTCCTAAAGTCATAGCATTACTTTTGCTTAAATGTAACTGCCAAGCTATTATTAATTGCTTATGTCTTTCATAAGAAGCTCATATACAATGTATGAAACTCACTTATAGCCTTTTTGTTAGGTAAATATGATTTGAGCTTATATGATAGTATTGGTAATGTTTTCAGACTCGAATTGTTTCTGGAATGTTGCATTTCTATTAGAAGCATAACTTACATGCATAAAAAATGGAGTGCAGTCAATGATGTGTGAAATACACGGTATTTGCATTGCATTAGAATGAAACAATTCTGGTTGGATATTAGTAGAAAGAAGAAAATATTAACGAATTACTCTAGATTTCCACATTTTCGACATCTTGACTTGAACATGACAAGATAGACACTTGTTCCACCTCGTAGATCTTCTAGCAAGCGTTTGTGGGGTTCGATTTCAATACGATCGATAGCACACTCAGACAAGTTAACAAATCGCAGGCGTGAAACATGTTTTCTTTTTCCTTTAACTTGCAAGGCGAAAAGAGAAAACTTTCACCTGTATACAAACTTTCTCTAAATAACAATATCTACTATACCACTGGTACATACGCTTTTATTCTTGGCCACCAAGTTGTGATACCTAACTCCACATTACTCCAATCTGTGTTTCTCCAGATTCTAGAATTCTTGTTTCTACAAATAGTACCCCTCACATGCTAGACATTTTCTCGAGAATTTTATTATTTACATTACCACAGTTCTGGTAGAAATAGTGCAGACAGAAAAGTAATCTTCTTACAACATAACAATCATGGAATCTAAATTAGCAATTGTCGAATCCGAAATTTTGAGCATTTTGGACGAGTGCCGGCAACAAGGAC
>JAQFYC010002449.1:0-25592 GCA_034694165.1 Tomocerus mixtus
TGCAGACAGAACATTGGAAAAACGTTTGGGCACTCCACTACTCAACAGATTCAGGTTTAATGTCCACAACCTTCATCACGGTGCAGTGTCCAGTTGAATATTGAAGTTGTGTGACTTAACGGATTCCTGGATTCGCTGGCTAAAATCCCTCATCGTCCGATATTTTTTTGATATAAGGTTAGTTAAGTCCGTGCATCATCGATCAAAAATGGCAGTAGTTGATAAATTCTGAAAGCGACACATGACACTGACACAATGTATCTCAATCGCGGACCTAATACTGTGACCCTCTCCAGTAGCATATTTATCTTTCGGAATTTATCAGCTGCTCCCATATCCATCCATTTTTTATTGAGTTATGAGCTATTAGTAAATAGTAGAGGGTTGGTGTCGGGATAAGGGGACCCTTTTTTGAAGTTTCCGCCGCCTGTATCTCGGAATATTTAGTGGGGGGGGGACTAGCTAGTAGGGACCCCCAAATGTTTTATGGATATGTATCAGTCGTGACCCCAGGGTCACTTGGGGGTGGGGGAGTGACGGTTGCTTCGCGGCCATTCTAGTTCGTTTCAAAATAATTAGGTTCCGCTAAGCAAAATCCCCCCCCCGCTTGGGTGTTTCAGGCTTTCAAATGTTTTTATACGGATTTTAACAAAAGGATATTTAACATTGTTTTGGGAAAAAGGTCATTTTATGTAATATGCGGACGCGGACTATCAACTATACAATATTTATACGCAATCACCTTTATAAACTTTATACCTTTAAATACATTACACAATTTCGTCTAGCATAGAGCAGTGTTAGTGTTATTACTCTAATTATCTACACAAGTTCTAGATCTTATCAAAGACTAATCACATTTTTAATTTCAGTATTTTTGTCATATTTTTGCCAGATTTCCTATTGAAGTTGCTGCATTCCAGTCATTTGCATGGCCTTTTCCAATGTCCCATGCAGTTCAGCCAACCTGAACTTAGCCAAAAGAAGGCAAAACCTGCCTGAAGGAAGAAAAGAGGAGTATTGTAAAATGGAATGAGCTTGCAAGCAAGCCTAGCTGTAGAATGCAGAATAGTACAATATTATTATATAGGTAAAATTATAAGAGTTGATGCCATTGCATTGCCATTTTATACGAGTTGTTCTGTGAAGCTAGTAGTCTTACATCTGACACAGTACACGTAGAATAAGCTCTTGTCCTCCTCGCTGTTAGCTAAATAGGATTATCTCTGGCAATTTTCAATATTTTGATTCGAAGCATTTAAACTTTAATTCCTCTGAAGTCAGTCTATGACGTAATCGAAATTAAAATTTTGCAAGTTGTTTCCATCAATTAGAAAAATAATTAAAAGTTGGAGACTTATTGTAAATAATAGGGGATAGTGGGCCACTAATTTGAGGAAGGACTTGTCTAGCCTACAGCATAACATAGCTATCTTAAATATGAAAAGATGTAGGGAAGGGAGGATAACGAATGGCAAAATTTATTATTTTGGAAGGGAAAAATGATAGGGATTGATTATTTTGATGTTTTTGATGAATGAGTTAATTGCAATTAGTAAATTATTTGTTAGGCGTATTTTGGCAATGGGGATGAATGCTTCGGCTTGGGCCACAATTCGTCCCCGCCATGCGGTGGCTTCCCGCTCTGCGACGCCGTTGGCGGGCTCCACGGCTTCCCTGTGCTTTCTTATGGGCTAAAAGGTGCGTGGCCAGCAAACGTCCAAATTGCTACTCTCCTCCGATGGCGTTACTGTAACTTTCCTTGACTAGACTCCGGGTGGGTTCTTCTGCCGCGTAAAAATATCTCAAGTACTGCGAGGGCATTTTAGTTCTCGTAATTAATTTTATTTAATTAATTAATGCTCCTGACTTTTATCTTTGACGGAGCATTCGGACTCTTAACTCTGCATAAGAGGATTTTGACAACGAGGCCAATTCGCACGAAAGGTAATTCACTTTTTTGACGGAAAATATAAGCCGGCTTCTATGTTTGTCGTTGATCTAGTGTAAAAGAGGTAGGAGGAGTACGACTACGGGCTAATAATATTCTATTCTGCTGAGTGAACTCCGCTACCCGGTCCGGGTACATTCACATTTACCCATATTTATATTTTTAATTAAATAATAGTATTTCTTTTACCAACTGTCCAGGACTAGCTGACTTTATCATTTTAATTGATACAACATTATAACTACAAGATGGAAAGATTGTGGGAGAGTTAATTGTGAAATTATTTCGCTTTCCGAACTCATTTTTTTCCATTGCTAAAAAGGCGGGAGTTAACTTACATTGTTTATAATAGGTATTTATTATATTTTATTATTTACTAACATTATATTTTGGCATTCAATAAGTTATTTTGTGATTTCTCTCAGTATCAAATAATCTCATTTATTTTGTTTGACTTTTAAAGTGATTTGATTAGAGAATTTGCCAATGTCTCTTGAACTGGTTAGTGAATAATTATTTTTTTATTTTATTTCATCATTTAGTAAGTGAGGTAATGTAAATATTCTGCGAGCTCTGTCATCTGTGTATTTACAATTTATGTTCAACTTTTATTTCTTGCGAGAGTTTATTCCAGACATTATTTCATCTATTATAATAACTGCAATCACAATTACCTACCTACAACCTACTACCTGCTAATATAAAATAGTTTTGGTAATGAATTGTGGTAGAAAAATTAAGAATGATTAGCACAGGTTCTTATAATTTTATTAACTTTTATTATTTGCTATTTTTGTTTGCATTTTTAACTAATTAAATTAATGCAAAATAATTTGCTTCAAAATAATTTTATTTTTATTAAGATTACAAAATTAGATAATTTAGAAATTGTATAGTAAATACTTGCATTGCCTTGCTGAAACAAATATTTGACATTGCATTTACAATATGTAGGTAATGTAGATATGAAATAAACGATTATGTTTATATATAGTTGACAAGATTGGATCGAGTAATGGGGAGTGCAGCCGAGGAGAAGGCGATATGGTCGGAAGAGGAAGCTGATTCTTTATTGTCATTAGTGGGAGGATGGAGGCTAGAAGATTTTGCCGTCAATGGGGCGTCCTCCTGCTCACTCCACGCTATGCCTCATGTTTGTTGGTGTGAAGTTTGCTCCAAAGGCCTTTGTCGAGTATGTTCTCAAGTAAGGGGGAATTTATGTGCATTTTTAAACCTGTTCATAATATCCATGAGTTTGAAAATATGTATTACATGGGTTCGATATTCACTATGTAGGATCATTCAGCACGTGGTCACGCCTCTCGTTCAATGAAAGATATGTCGGATAGTCTGACGACAACGTTAGAAGCGGAGACATTTAACCTAGGGAAACTTCTCAACGAAGTTTATCGTTACGAGAGAAAGCAACAGGACCTTGTCCTTAAGGTTATCGATGCGCTTAGCCAAGCCAAGCGAGACCTCGAGGAGGATCTCATGTCTGGAGGGTCTTTTTTCGCCGAGCTACCCCAGGTATTAATTAATTAATTAATTACTTATAGTAACAGCAATTAACTTTCAGTATAAGTAGTAGTTTAGTTTATATAATATATAATTAATATTAATCTGACTAAATAGGTACACGATCTTTTAACATCGGCACGTAAATCGCTCCAAAACGGCAATTCGGAGTCGCTATCGCACCTCTCCGCTCTCATCAGCTCGCTTACCTGTCGAAAGCAGCAGCTCGAAGGTGTCCTTTTCAGGGCAATGGTAAATAATTAATTATAATTTCAATCAAGTAATTGCTTTGTCTTTTTGTTGAATGCACTTTCCTTCAATATTATAGCTAATTAACATCATATGTAACATTTAATAAAGGTCTCGCCACTGCATGCTTGCGGCTCAACGCCCAACACCGAAGCCCTGAAATTAATTCATAACTATACGTCAGCGAAACTCGGTTACAATACCAACCTCCCATACAATACGAATGGAGGTTTGAAATCCAACTCGTTAATTTCACCGCCCAAGTACTCGCCCAATTCGCTCACGCTTAACAATGCTGCCGGACCCAGGTTCTTCTTTGATATGGACATTCAAGGAGTCCTTATGGGAAGAATAATCATTGAAACTAGACCTGACGTTGCACCTAGAATGTGTGAAAACTTTAAAGCCTTGGCCACGAAAGAAAGGGGTTTCGGATTCCTAGGCTGTGTCGTGTTTCAATGCTGGAAAGGAGAATCAGTAAGTTTTGCTGCAAAATATTTGTCCATTCAAGTTGCTGCTTCAATGGATGCTGATTTTGGATTCATGGATATTGTGAAATTGGGGTCTATCTAACATGCTGCTTATCTTGTTATAGGTTATTACTGGGGATTTTGAGCACAACAATGGTCGTGGAGGGCACTCAATTTACGAAGAGGGTTTGTTCATGCCTGAAGACACGCGACTACCGGCAACCCGAGGCGCAATCGGAATGCGTCGAACGCAAAAACGTCACGATTCTAAGGGACTGGTCGGCTCTCAGTTCCGAATCATCCTCCAAGACATGCCCGGTTTCACGGGTATTTTTGGACACATTTTGGACGGAATCGAGATCATCGACAAGATCTCCGAATGCGGTGACCCTTCTGGAAACCCCACAAAAAGAATTTCGATTAGAAAGTGCGGCGCTTTGAAGTAGATTTTATTTCTTCTAAACTTTTTTTTGAAAAATTAACAATTTTTTTGTTTGTCTTGACATTCCTCCTGTGTTTCGAGAGAGCGGAATTTAAACGGATTATCGTGGACATTAAATGTGCTGAAATAAAAATCTCGGATTAAAAATGTATGCATATGTAAGAAATGAATATTGTACCTTACCGATGTGTTTCTTAATTTCAATTTGTCTCTTATGCATAACTATAATAACAGGTTCTCAGTTTATCACCCACCTCGACAGTAAATGTATGCTACTACTGAACGAAATTACAATAGTATCAGGGTGATTTTTCTGGCCAAATATAACAATAATACTTTCAAAAATTCCATTAACCTACAACCCATTCAAAGCTGTTAAATTAAAGAAAATAAATAATACGTTTCGTATAAAAGGCAATATTTTATCTTAAATTCTAAAAACTAAACATTTGTTTTAAATGCGAAAAGTTATTAAAAATAAGTACCTATAGCTAGATTGCTATATATACATAAATATTATACATGTTTAAGTCTGAATTGAAAAAATACAGAGAGGAATTATATATTCACCTGTCTGCATTTTTATATTATAAAATATATATTTACTATTTATTTAAGTCTTTTCATTGATTATAATTTGCGAGATAATATCTAGAATTGTTAGAACTGGAACTCAATTAAAATCCGTGTTAAAATTATAAATGTCTATACAAATGCAGATTTTATGGCAAAATGACACAAGCAACAAGCATAAAGATCCTCTTTCACTTTCACACGAGACAGAACCGTTCTGTTGCATTTTAGGGTCCTTGTTGCTTAATTCATGATTCTTGTACTTTGTACTTTCATTCACCCAACAGAAAGTCATGTATTCACACGTGAAGTGAAACTCAACTTGCAACTGGACCCAACTGACTTGACTGAAGTAGAGTTTATACAGGCAAGCTTTACATGTAAGCACACAAACGCCCTTCTGCTCCCGCATATTGTAGTGTATGTAGCGTTTTATTGATCTGAAACTGCATTTCACGAAAAGAAATACTTAGGTATGCAATTTTAGGATGCTAATTGTACTACCTAAATGAAAACCGATATAGCGCCAGTATAGAATACCCAATTTGCTGTCATATAACCCTTTAATGGCTCATTTTAATTCTTCACTAGTGTCACGTAGGTATCAGGGACATGATTAGCTACATGAGCATAACACAATAAATAAAACCTTTTTATTTATCATACTCAGCTCATATCCAATCAGATTAAGAAAAGTTATGATTGGCCTCTTTTGCAGTTGCAGAATTAGAAAAATCTTATTTGTACCTTCGCCTTCAACTGAACTGAAGACGGTTAACTTGGGTTTACTTTTTCTATCGCTTCACTTTCACTTAAAGGCTATAAGGCCTGTTGACACTTGTTTCGTATTCGTAGTCATTGTAGTGTATACAGTACTACAATGACTACGAATACGAAACAAGTATATATAGCCGATCCCGGCTGTGGGGAGGTAGCTTTAGGTTTTCGCTTCCAACAAAGAAATGTATGGCCTCTAACAGTTTTGAAAAAATGATATTTACTTAACCCACGACTAGGCGACTAGGATAGGATAATAAATATATTGTGCATAATTGCATAGACAATAACAATAAAATACGGTTTTATTGACAATGTATACTGATAAATGGACTTTCACCAAAGATTTACATAACTATGTAGCTTTCTCCTTGCTCAGCCTTCCCATTTATAAGAATGCTGTTGTCTGTCACTCACACTCGGTGTGTTTGTTGTCCGAGGGCACGAAAACTCAATAAAACGGTTTGAGATTTTGACCTCAGGATAGCCTATTGGGGTCCTCCCATGTTACTATTGAAAAATGAGGTCATTCGATCGCATCCCCTCCTAAATATGATCACGTCTTAACATTTTTTAAATTACAACACAAATATTATGTCAAATGAGGTATCGTTGGGAAGCTTACGACCTTAAGAATACATACACCCGAGCCGGGTAAAAATTTCATCGATAATGATCTTCAAAATGATTTCAACAATGATGTTCAACTGCCTTGAAATTCGAAGGAATAAAATAATGCATTTTCACTTTATCACAAATGATGAACCATTAGATACCTACACCGCTGCCAAGGATAATAGAATATAGAGTGCACCTGTTATCAACGAATATTGAAGAATTTTTTGGAATATAAGTGAAGCAGTTATTGATCACTTGAAACAAAAAATTGTACTAAAACTACATGTTAGATGTTGGTCCTCAGGCTAACTAAAACGTATCTCTGTAGCTCAATATCACACATAAGTAAAAGCCGCAGCAGGAATCTGCAGACTTGCATACTAACAAAATTCTTTAATGCCAATCGATAAATGCATGACGTGATGAAGCGGTATTGCAAATTACGAAACATGCTTCTATATTATATCATTAAATGCAAAATGATGAATAAAGAATGCAATTAAATACAACACGACAATACATCAAAGCAAAAACAAGATTTAATTATTCTTGTACATTATAGAATAAACAGTTTATAGTTTATATATAAGTAATTAATAGAACTTATTGTGCTCCTCGTATCAATAATCGCCCATGCTTACGATTACTTAGAAGAAAGCGTAACAGAATAATATTATATTAATTAAACAGAGTACAAATATATTAAAGACATTCTTCAGATTTCAGTAGAATTGGGATCGAGTTCTCCGTTTACATCAAACACATGTACTCAATATCGAGCAATTAGTCCACACCACAAGTACCATATCAATTAATCTCAACCTACAACCCTTTTTATTAATTATAATTACTCGGAAGTATGGAATCATATGATAGAAAACTAAATTTAATTAAGAAATATAAACTTTGGAATGAGCATCTGGAATATTGTGTGGAAGTCAGAAAGAATGTATTGAAATAGATTTCTTTTTGAAAAAATAAAACGTTAAACCGGAAGTAGAAATGGAAAACTACGCAAAGGAATTACATTTTCAATATAAGATTCAATGCCCAATTTAGAATTAAAAAATATGTAAGTGTAATCGAGCCCAGCTAAAATCGCCGAGTGAGTACCATACTGAAACTGTTACTCAATCCCAACTCTAAATCATAGTATAGGTAGATATGTTTACATTTATGTCAATAGAACATTTCGGTAGCGTAGATAGCACTAATTTATTACATATACCAGAGAGACTACTTAAAGCTGGCTACTTCTACTACATGGCAGCCAAAAATAAAATTACTACACTAAATAGTATTACAACCAAATCAAATTGTTACTAATTATTTGGAGTTATGTTTAATTTCGCACGGTATTTTTTGTTTCTAACACAGAGTTGATTTCAATATAATATTTCAATTTTTAAGAGAGAGAAGCGACTAAAGCGATTACAATATAATTTCATTTCATCCTTCTTACATTCTACATCGTATATTTCAGTTTAATGAATTATTATTATGCCTTTAAGTATAACAGACACTGGGTAAGATAC
This sequence comes from Tomocerus mixtus, assembly GCA_034694165.1. Taxonomy (NCBI): domain Eukaryota; kingdom Metazoa; phylum Arthropoda; class Collembola; order Entomobryomorpha; family Tomoceridae; genus Tomocerus; species Tomocerus mixtus. Next base: position 8,134 of record JAQFYC010002449.1, read on the forward strand.
CTAAATCGATATAATATAGAATGTCAATGGAATCTAATACTTATTCAGTTTACATTTTACATACAAGTCATTAGGACAGTTAATTGTGGTTTGTTTTGTTTAATTGCTTGCGCTGTAGTATAATGTATTGTAAATTGTAATGTAATCAAAATGTAAATTAGATTGTAAGTGAAATAACTAAGTTATTAACATAATACAGTACTACTAGGAATGTTATGGATTAGTTTTAATGAACTTTCATCATTTTAAACTGCTTTCTTCCGTCCGTTTGACACATCACAACTACAATTACACAGTACATACAACAATTAAATATTTATGTAATAGTACAAGATTATTTGTTAAATATTAATATATATACATTGAAGGACTTTTTCATGATAAGTCTCCTCTTCGCTAAAAATTAGTATCAAGTGTTTCCAACTCATCAAGTCTTACACTTCCAAGTATTTATAGTTAATAATTACATGTTACCATTTCTTCCTAACTTTTCTTTTCCTATCCTTCTTTTGTAAACTGTGTAACTCTTAAAGTGACGTGCATAATGAGACCTTTCCTATACAGTTTTCGCTAATTGAATTTAGTGACACATGGGTAACAATGAAATCACTAGGAAAACAAATAATTTGAAAAGGAAAGTCCTCAGAGTCACTCTTTAAAGTCAAACAGAGTACCTTTCTACACGAATTTTCTGTATCATCATTGTTTGTTGCAATGTAACAGCGTAATTTCTATTCTATTTATATAATACATATGACATAACACACAACATGTATGCATTACTTACGTTTTCGCATATGCTATACTATTCTAATTAATTATTATAATAATGAAGCTATTTAATAATGTTAGTTCGTTAGTTATCATAAGTTGAATAACCTTAAGTACCTATATTCATTATTACTTATTATCGCAAATATTAATTGTAATATTATTATTCGTAATACAAAGGCACTTGATCTCTGACTCGCACAAGGAAGGCGATCGTGAGCTAGTTTAGTTACTTCTTATCATATTATGTATTATCAATCAATCATACATACAATACAATACGAATTACACTTCTAGCCTAGTTCAATATGTAAATTCTAACTTTTTTAAGTACAATGGAATTAAAATAGAGTTATAGTCAAGCCACACAGAGGCAGTCAGACCATACTTTGATTGATTGAACAATGGAATTATGTCGTAGTTTGTTTCTTGCCAGGCCAGGACAGGATTAGGTTAAGGTTATGAATAACAGGATTCACGGTTCATGGCGGTTTTTGTTATTGTGGAATAACTAGAAAAGAAGGACTTTAAGTTCGTTCATAGTGTTGACGGTATCGCATCTCACTTTTAACAGGTTAACAGAGAAGTTCAGAATTAGTTACAAAGAAGTAAAATGGTCTAAAAATTGTCAAAGATTTATAAAGCAGAAAAAATTTCAGGCTGTATCAATATAACATTATCTTTAACATTTTAACAATCAAAGGTAGGTCGCTATATAAGTCAACAATGCTCCACAACCATTATAACCAAAACTATAACTGAAAGTTTATCGTATCTTATCATTTGTTAGTACTTATGAGAGCTATACTGTATTTTAGTACGGAAATCCAATCCATGGGGCTTCAGAATACCTAAGGTAATGATAATTTTAAGTGGTGGATGGACGATTTAAATTCGGATAGGATTTAACAATGCGCTTGGAGAGCCTATCGAAGTCAATCCATTGACTCATACATTTTTATCGTTGATATATTACTCTAAGCATACTACGTTTCTTCATGTGCTAAGCATCCGAATCAATCGCTAACATTTTGTTTGTTCTTCTCTTCTCTGTAGATGTAAATGAAAATGAAGCGGAAGGTGGAGTAGAGAGAAAGCAAGTCGTTTGCATTGAAGTTTTTATGCCTTTTCGTCCTCCCCGTCAAATGAATCCTCTTGAGAAACAGTAGAGTCATCGCCAGTTCCAGGAATGGACCCTCGCTTAGATATTCTGCTGGAGTTCAAACTGAGACCAGTTCCTGTGCCGCGTCTGCAAATATAATTTTTATATTAGTTAGCAACAGTTCTGTATTAATGAAATCTAGCACTGAAGTTCTGATTGAAAGAACAGTTTTAAGCAAGTTACCTGGAACCTTTACAACTCCTGAGAAATGGCAGCAGCGTTTAAGCATTAATAAAATTTAGATGACAAAGCATGTGCAACATTTTTTTTTGTTTTGTATTAGGTGACATTAATATAACACAGAAAGGTAGATGTACACAATATATAAGCTTACCTCAATTTGTTCTTGAGACTTCCGACTTCACGAACAAGTCCTTCGTAACCTTCCTGGGCATCTTCCAGGTCCCTCTGTAACTTCCTCTTCATGGCCTTCTCCCTGGAAATTTCTTCCTCAGCTTCGTCAAGCTGTCTCTTAAGAGCCTTCACTCGCGTATTAATTTTCTCTGCTTGCTCTTTGCTATTATCTGCATTTCTCCTCTCGTCATCCAACTGCAATAACAATTCTTTAATTTTCTTATCCTGTCTTCGTACAGCCTTTTGTTGCTGCAACCGCTCTTTGGCTTCCAGTTCCAATTGTTCCTCCAACTGTTGGACCTTCGACTCAAGACTAGTTATTGTCGCTTTTGTCTTCAATTTCTGAGTAGTTTCCAGTTCAGTTAGTTTCTGCTTCAACTCTTTGTTTTGCTTTTCAAGAAGGGCTCTGGAGTTTTCTAGTTTTTGATTTGAGCTTCTCTCAGTTTGTAATTCTGAGGATAACTGTTCGTTGAGAAGGGTTGCCTTTCGGGCTCTCTCCGATTGCATTTCGTTGTTTGATTGCTCTTCCTCCAATTCTTCTTCAAGAGACTGGATACGGGCTTCAAGACGACGTTTTTCGTCTACCAGAAGAGTTCCTTTGTTGGCGCTGTTACTCATCTCCTCGGAAAGTTCGTCGCGTTCCGATTCTGCTGCACGGCGAAGACGTTCGGATGTTGCAAGCTCCTCCTGCAATTAAAAACATTGTTTTAGATTACAAACGATTATATTGCATTTATATGTTTTTTAAAAAGTAGAGTAGTATTTAACTATTTACCTGTAATTGAAGGATCTCAGCTTCGATGCTCTTAAGACGCTTCTCGGCTTCCTTGGCGATGGCATTGGCATCATCCCTTCCGCAGCGGGCTTCTTCTGAATCCCTCTGATAGTCCTTAATTTGTCCCTGGACCTTTTTCAACTGCTTAAGGGCATCTTCTTTCATTTTATTATTTGTCTCAATTTGGTTCATTAATTCATTGTAATCGGACTCAATCTTCTTCCTAGCATTAACTGCAGCGGTTCGATTTTTCCTTTCGTCTTCGAGTTCTGCCTCAGTGTCCCTCAATTGTTTAATAAGCCCCTTCCTCTTCTCCTCTGAATTTTCCTCTTTGGCCTGAAGGTCCCGTTCGAACTGGCTCTTCAGGGCTTGCATATTCACCTCCAGCCTCAATTTAGCATCCTCAGTTAGTTGGAGCTCATCCTCCAACTCCTCGATTTGTGTTTTCTGTTCTGCCAACTGACTTTCCAGAGAGCGCTTGTGCTTTTCTAGCTCATGGACATTTTTATCGGCAGTTCCCTGAGAATTGACCAATTCGTCTAACTCATTTTGCAACTGTCTTTTGGTTCTTTCCAGCTCTTCAATTTGTACATCTTTCTCCTCAAGCTCGCGATTCAAAGACAAAAGTTTGGTTTCTTTCTCTCTTGCCTCCCGCTCTGCTTGGTCCTTTTCTTGACTAAATCTCTCGCTCACCATTTTCTCCTCAGCGAGGATCTTGTCAAAGTTTCGTTGTTTCTTTTCCAATTCTACTACCTTGGAGCGCTGGGTGTCCAAGTCGATACCCGCATCCTCCAACTCCTGTTGCAATTTCTTACGTGATTTTTCTAATTTGTCACAGTTGGCACTGAGTTCGTCATTTTGACTTCGAAGAACTTCAATATCTTTCACAAGTTTCTTCTGGTTATTCTCCAAATTGCTGTATAACTCTGTGTCGTCTTCGCTCTTTTTCTTTAACTCGGCCAGAGTTGCATTTAAATTGGCTACATGTTTTTCTAAATTCTTTTTCGCCTCTTCCTCCTCTTCTAATTGTTCCTGGACTTGTTCTTTTTCTGACTCTAGTTGCCTTAACTTGGCACTCAGAGCTAATTTTTGTCTCGTTTCTTCCTCAAGAAGATTTTGAGCTTCAGCAAGAGAACTTTCGGCGGCTGCAGAATTCTTGCCAGCTGTAGTAGCCTTGGAATCCGCTTCCTCCAACTGAGTTGTCACACTCTCTAATTCTGTCATTACCTTTCCTAGTTTCTCTCCTAAATCAACACGGGCTCGTTCACTCTCTGCCAATTTTACTTGGAGTTCTTGCAGTTGGCTCTCCTGATTCTTCCTCTTTCTTTCGTTATCCGTTTTCGCTCCCTGTAGTGATTTTAGTTCGTTTGCTAAATCTGCATTTTCTGCCTCAAGACTTGATTTACTCTTTTCTAAGTTGGCACGAGCTTTTTTCAGGTTTTCGAACTGTTCCATAAGATCTTGCACTTCTTGAACGTGCTTATGTCGCATATCCGTTACGCTTGTTTCATGAGCCATTGTCTCCTCTTCAAGACTCTTTTTGAGGGCGGCTAGTTCTTGTTCGCGTTTAGTTCGGAGTTCTTGCTGAGCGGCTGTTGTATCTAAACTGTCCAGCAATTCGTTTTTCAAAGCCTCTAATTCCTCATTCAGGTCCCGCTTTTGTTTTTCGGCTTTATTTCTTGCAGCCTTTTCTGCTTCGAGGTCTTCTTGGAGTTCGGCTAACTGGGATTCGACTTCTCTTAAGTTCTTTTGTGCTGTAGCTTTGGAGGCAGACTCTTCGTCAATCTTGGTAAGAAGGTTTCCGAGTTCCTCGTCCTTCTTGGCTAAGTGTAATTGTAACTCTTCTACTTGAACTCTCTTTTCGTTTATTTGTTCCTTGATGTCTTGAAGCTCAGACTCGATTTTTCTCTTGCTCCTTTCATTTTCTTGGCGAATTTGTTGTTCTTTTTTCATGCGTTCTTCCAAATCAGCAATAGAACCCTCATGCTTAGCTTTAAGTTTAGCTAAATGCTTCGACTTCTCTTCTTCCTCCGCTAGACTTTGGCTCAAATCGTTGTTTTTCTCTTCCATTACCTTTTTCTCTTTTAGCAATTTTGTATTGGTGTCTTCTGCCAAAACAAGATCTTCTTCCATCTTTTTATTCTTTGCATCTCCCTGTACCTTTTCTAACTGTAACTTTTGCCGTGCTGCTTCTTCCTCTTCCAACTGTTCTTCCAAATCTTGAATATTGAGTTGAAGCTTTTTCTTTTCGTTATTCAGAGCCACACATCTCTCTTCCTCCTCCTCAATTCTGGCTTCCATGTCATGTAGAATTTCTTCCAATTCTTGTTTCTTCTGAGCAAGTCTTGCTCGCATTTCTTCTGCTTCTGCACAAAGTTCAGTTTCAGCCTGTAGTTGTTCAGCAAGCATTGATTTCTCGTCTATTGCCTGCTGTAATTTCTGTTGAATTTCTTGGGTGACCACGGCACTAGAATTTAGGTTATCTTGAAGACGTTTCAGTTCATCTTCCTTTTGTGTTAGCTTCTCCTCCTGCTTTGTAACTTGGAGAAGTGGCTTAACTTTCGTATACAGACGCCACCATTGCCAATTTCGCAATTTCAAATATGCGGCACAGTTTCTCTGAATAATTCGGATCGCATTGAGTTGTTGGACACGTCGAGTGTACATTCTCCTGGCTAAATTACCACGGCAGAAGGATTGGAAGTTGACAATTAAGTCCGTAATCTTGAAATCACGTTCTTCTTCTAAATGAGCTAACACACCAGCGCGGAAGAATATTTTAGATTGACCAATGCGGAACAAATTTGGATCCAATTCCAACGCGTGAATCTAAGAATTATTTATTATTTATTTAGTTAAATTAATTACACTTTATTAATTATTTTCAGTTGAAGAGTTTAATTCAAAAATGTACTACAATACATACCATTTTTTCGCAGGCCTTCTTTCCGTCCATGAATCCTTTAGGTATGACATTTGGAGTCAACAACTCGTATCTTTGCCGGAATTCTTGGAATGGAATTCTGTTGGGGAATCCCTGACGACAAATACGAATACCTTCCAGGACACCATTGCAACGAAGCTGATCCAGAACCAAAGGTGCATCGATTTTTCCGGACCTATTGACAAGATGTGTTTACAGTAATTAGCCACAGGTACACATTTAAAGAATAAAAATGATGAATTTAAACTGCTTCATGAGTTTTTACCTTTTCTCGTGATTAGGAATAATACAACGCACGAAATTAGGATTTGTATTCCTTAGAGTTATCATGAGCTTGGCTAACTGTTCCTTGTATAATTGGGAAACTGTTCTGAACATTCCCTTTCTAGTTCTGGCACCAAATTGAGTATCGGACATAGCCTGATGAGCCATTCCAACAATTTCAGCTAAAAATCACAATGTAATAAATAATCGTTAGCACGGGCATGACTTAGAATTCCATGTAAAAATGATAAAAATAATTTTTGAAAATTTTTATTTTCGATGTCACTTACACTTACCATCCTTCCAGATTTGGACTATAAATGGATCCAAACTGGCTTGCAACAATTGTACCACATTTTCATTTAAGGGGTCCATATTTTTCATTAGCCATTGAGCGGCGGAATAATCCACTTTTCCAGCGTAATGTAATACTGCGAAGTCTGCTTGCCCTCGGAAGTCAGTTTTGAAAAATTTTGAATGTTGACTATGAGCTGACGCAAGTTTTTCTGTGAAAGACTTGTCTGTTGCTTTTGGGAACCAGCATTCCTCATCTAACAGGGCTAAAATACCCATTGGCTAAAGAGAAAAATAAAATCATTACGGTCATATTCAATAATTAGGATAAGCAGATTCTCAAAAGATAATTATATAAAAACTGTTAGGTCAGGATAACTACCTTTTCAATCAAGTCGATTGTTGGTTGTAAATCAAGACCGAAATCAATGAACTTCCAATCGATTCCTTCCTTTTGGTACTCCTCTTGCTCCAAGATGAACATCGTGTGGTTGAATAATTGTTGGAGTTTTTCATTCGTGTAATTGATACAGAGTTGTTCAAAAGAATTCAATTCGAATATTTCAAAACCAGCAATATCCAAAATTCCTATAAATGAAGCTCCTTGTCTCTTGGTTCGGTCTAAACTCCTATTGATACGATTTACTAACCATCGGAACATTCTTTCGTATGTTGCTTTAGCTATGGCCTCTACTGCGAATTCCACCTATAAAAATAATTTCACCATCAAATCAAATCCACTGTTGCTCCGTATTGTTTTATTGTTTCGGTGGCATTTTCATTTTTCAAAAAGCCTGTTTGATAGTACAAGCCATAAGTGTACCTGTTCTTTCGTTTGAGCCTTTGTAACATGATCTCTTCCTACTTTAATTCGCGGCTTCAAAAAGGCCTTAGTCATCTCTGTAACACTTAGGCCTAATAAATGAGCAACTTTTTGGGCGACGGTATTGTCCGGTAATGTAGCTTGGTCAGAATTTCTTTCTTGTTTAAACTGCATATTTCCGAAATGAAGAGATGAAGATACAACACGGAAGATTGCCGACAAGTCATCAGGGGACAACCCCATTATATTCATTGAGTTTACGGTGGCCTGAAATTCGCCAACATCGTCCACCCCTGGAACTGGAAGACCTCCTTGTGTCAGGAATGTATAATTGGATGCAGGTTCCAAAACATACTCAACTGAAATAAATATGGAAGAATTTAGCTCACATAACATACTTAGGAGGTAGATTGTTAGAAGCAAGATATCTTTTCGTATTCAGTACATTAAAAAAGATATAAATTTTTCAAATTTTTCATATAAGTCATTACTGTCAACCAACCTCTTTGAGTGTCGGTAGCCCCCGACAGCAATTGATAAAAAATATGGAAACTACGCTCATCCTTGGCTTGTCTGATTGATCTGGATTTCTCCAGAAGGTACGTTTCAATGTTGGCTCCAGCAATGTAGCCAGAAGTATCAAAATTAATTCGGATGAATTTACCCTAATCATAGTAAAAGCACATAATAATTAGTTTGACCAATTTAATAACTAAATATTTAATATCAGGTCATAGGGCACAAATGCCAAAAAGTGACGTGAAACTTCAATTATTATTCACATGCGTTTTTGTCAGTTTTTTATTGCCTATTCAGATCCTGCTAAACCCTCGAAAAGCTTCCACTGTATAATAATCAAAGATAAGAAACTATTTTAATGGCCTTATTTACAATAGCATAAAAATACTTTTAGTTTCATTCAGCAGCATTCCAGTCCGTACAAATTGCCTACTGCAATTTTGGCCACTGTTTATTGTCAATTAATTACTAGAGCCTACAAATGGAATGTATACCAATTAATTTTATAACGTAATAAATCCATCTCTATCACATTAATATCACATATATCACATAACATAAACATTTACAGATATAGCACGATTGTTCGATACGATTAGCTTCACTATCTAATCTAGTCGCATTACTTCTATTTATTTTCCTACTTTATTCTGTTTTTTGCAAATATAGACTACACTTAAATCTATGTAGACTAATGAAAAAGGAATGGTCATTGAGATCATATTTAGAGATCCCGATAACTTCATATCAACTACAATTTATAGTCCAAACTTTCTAATTAATAAATAATGTGCAATTTTTTGCTGTCACTTAACATTCTTAAAATGGTCACACACAATAAATAATACGTAATGTACGCAATATGTAATGTGACACTGTCCATCAAGTTAACCATTTCATGGACATTTGGCAAAAGACTTTTATGTTTTTGTTTATGTAAATGTTACTCTGTGTGGGATGTGGATAGCCTAAACTAAAGCCTCCAATTATTGTACACAGCATAAAACTGGAACAAAACAAAAAAATGTTTCATGTTGGTGGTATGAATCTGGAATTGCTATTGACTTTACTACTTTGTCTATAAAATCTATGCAGAAAAACAAACAAATATTATATATTCTGGATTTAACTGGCTTGAATCTATAGTTGGCCCACGATAAATTGACTAGGTACTAGGCATAGTTAATTCAATCCAATAACTGTCTTTCAAATATTTCATGCATTTCTTCAGTTTCACTTCAATTTTTTTGTCAAATCGTTACACATAGCCATCTGAGTTGAGATAATTCATATGTATTCTTACAAAACGGCTGGAATTGTCATTCTTGACAGTCTTAGCGTTGCCAAAAGCCTCGAGGATTGGGTTGGCTTGAAGAAGTTGCTGCTCCAATTCTCCCTGTTAATTTTAAAACAAGTTAGTTACTGGATATGGAATATAAATGTAATGTGGACCCTGCAACAATATCATTTAACAAATAAGGTACTAATTACTAATTAGGTATATTATTTACAGCACTGTTTACAGAATGTAGTATAATTTATAAAGTAATTAAAGCGTGTGTTACTTACTATGTTGAAAACAGGAGCGGCCTACGTGAAAGGCGCAACGAAAGGAAATCAGCCAAACCGAAAAGCGAATTATGTTTTGTATCCGACAGCCAATAAGTCATGTGAGTTAAGTAGGAAGAAACATGCAAGCAAGTTGTTTAATAGGTAATTAAGTTGTAAAATTAATTATTTAGTATTTACAAATCTAATGAATAACTACACTACGTGGCTTAGAGCATGAATATAGCTTTATACTACATTAGGTTAAATAACCTTATTGTGCAAACCAATTGCATTGCGTAATATAATTCTAAATATAAAGTAAAGATTTACAAGTAATTGTTATATACATGTTCTACATGGTTCAAGTGTACCTAATATCAATATACATAGAACCAATATCTATGTATATTACGAAAGTTTACGGTAGGAAAGCGAAGAAGATATTGTAGTTTAAGAAAATTTCCCGTGCCGAAGATTATGTAGCAATTGTTTGCTAACTGCAAATGTCAATTTAGCACTAATTCAATAAAATCCACACTATTAAATGTAGTATACAGAGGAGCGATATCTTAGATTGAGAATTAAAATTAAACTAATAGTTTCTCGCGAAGAAGGCAATAAAAGATCCATATCCAGGCCAAGAGTGTTACAGTAGTAAGTAAGTAAAGGTAATAAATATATTTGGAGATTACATGGCTACCATTAATTAATATACAAGATACTAAAGCATATAACTTTGATTGCCATTTCTGCTGCAGAGGATAAGACATAAGAAACGTTGTTTAGTTGGTAGAGCAATGATAAGTGTCTTAATAAATTATATTGTTCGTAATATTTCTGACACCGCACTAAACCAGATTTACAATTGACATCTTTAACTTTAGCCCTTCTTACTATAGGTATTTATAAAAAAATACATATAAATAAATTTGAGTTGAGCTTCTCCTGCAGACGCATTAAAATTATCAAAACAGGTCATTCAATGACCGGACTTTCTCAGTCTTACCACAATAATACATGGAGTTTTCCAAGTCATCTAATCATCGTACATCCGTCCGAATATACAACTTTAACAAACGAAGAAGCTATTTTGCAAGCAAAACTGTATTCTGCTGCCGATGCACACTAAATTCTTATTCTGGTGACGATGGCTACTCTGACATATATTTGCATTCTTCTAAAATGAGTCCTAAGAAGAGAATAGTTGTTGCGTCAATTGAACTGCATAAGAAAGATAGTTAGCGAGGATTCCGTATCTCGTTGCCCCAACCAGACAAACAGCAAAATGCTAAATAAGGTAAGCTAATCTGGCCTAACAGCTAAACGAACATTATTCAGCTAGATAGAATCCTTTCTGCCCTGCCTCTACCATATCACGCTTGAACGTTTGCTATATTCAATTTGCATTTGCATTCCAAAAGTTTTCCTTTTGAGAAAAGAAGCTGTTCGGCACTCGGCAGTAATAGGAACTGCTCTAAATCATCAATTAAGCGATTGATTCTTTGTAATATGATCTATCATTTTGCTAATGGGAGGGAGGTTTATGTCTTTCTCGTCTACAGACGTGAATTGGTTCGTAAAACATAATAGACGTTTGTTCTTGCAAGGCAAACTTATCATTATGTATTGTATACACTTATAAAATTGTTAATCGGATAATTATTATTTTGATCTTCCAATTCCAAAGTTTGAAACCAGCACATTATATCTCTACAATCTCTAATACATACAATGTTATATACATAACTACATCTCAGGGCAGCATTCATGCTGAGCATTAGCAAAATATAAATAACATAATATGGCGTATTACTAATATGTACTGGTTACATTGTCACTGTTACTGTCTACTCATGGATTTTGCACACAGCTTAGTTTGCTTAATTGCTTATAGCGCATATAAGTCAAAGACAGCTTTTTCTATAAAAAATAATCTTTGCCTTAAAAGCAGTTATCCCTTATAAAGAGAACCTGTATATGGAGGTGTAGTACCACTACTACCATTGGATGTAACTACACTGCTATGCAATGTGCTATGTATGACATAGTTTACTACGGACGGATGATACGGATGTCATGATGTCACTACAATGCAATATAACTACTACAAGAATACTACAAGGTATTCTAGGTATTCCTACGACTAGATTTTTGCGGTTTCATTTGCATTTTATAATTATTTTTTGATAGATTGTCCATAGAAAGGCGTCCATAGTACATGGACTTTATGGTCAGGGACAGATTATTTTCGTTCCTGAACAGCATAATTAGGTCAAGCATTTAACTTTTGATTAGACTAAAAATTGTAACTTGTAACACTAATCATCGGTTCAATTTTAATTACTATTCGCATTTGTATAGTGTTTTAGTTCGGAGCAGTTGCCTATAAAGCATAATGTGACAACAAACCGTGGAATGATGAGTTCCAGTTCCTCTTGGCTTGCTAGCGGCAACATAGGCCAAATACTGAATAACTTTCTTCGTATTTTCTGTTTTTCCGGCACCGGACTCTCCTGTGCATAAAATGGATTGGTCCTCACGATCTGTAATGTGGCAATTATTCCAGTTTAGTTATTTTCAATTTTTTTAAAATTTACATATTTCTAACTATAATAGGTACACAGAAAAGGACAAGAGGGTGGAGTTGTGGGGTATTTGTCTAAACCCCAAAATATACCACAGATGCCAATCCTGCCTGATTCGGCAATAATGAGCCAAGGGCGAAATGGCAATGTATGGCAACGGCAACACTAACTCCATTTCACATAAAATGTCTTTGACCTCAAATCAAATACTAATGCAACAAAACAAGGAATGAAGGGAAGGAATAGACAGAAAGACCAAACAAAGTCTCAAAAGAAAGTATCGAACGAATAGAGCTTTGTAGTATTGCTAAATATCTATGACCATTAATTTCTGTTTAGTTAGGCTGGAATGGAAGAGATAATAATTTGAGCTATAAGTTATAGGCTCACTTCACCGTAGCGTATGTTCTACACTGCATATAGTAATCTTGACTTGACATACTGACTGTTGTATTTTTAATACCTTGTTGTAGGTATGCACAGATCTGTGAATGTTGGAATTCGGCATGTGATATCCATTCTATTGTGCTGTCCTGTATATTATTATGTGACATGAGACTGTAAGTATGGATGGGCTGCTTACTTGATAAGTACTAACTAATGTAAGTAGGCACATCATTCTGTTCTTTGGCCTGGCCATAGAGAAAGAGAAGACTGACAAATGAGAACAACATGTAGACTGTAGATAGTGCCGTGAACAGAAAAGAGCATACATGACAGAAGTGACCATAAAAGGCTCGTCCGACGGTCGACAACGTAAGCAAGCTCTAACTCTAACTCTAACTATGATCTCGTCGTAAGAGATGTTACAACGGATAACGAAAAGACAAACATAATCACCAGCAACAGCCGCCATCGCCAACAGTCCGTATTACTGATTCTTTTTATTATCCTTATCACCTTAAATGGCTCCAAAAAGTTCCTTTCGTTCACATCAATAACATCTACTCACCTTTTCTCTCCAAAATAGTATTTAATAACAATATCTAAATGAACGAATCATATCATGTGACATGACTTTCTCACTCTTTTTTGTGGTATGTGTAGAATACCACTATCCATACACATACACTACATTATTTCCTATTTGCTCACAAGTATTAACTAATTATGAGTCCTAAACCGCAGTACTACGAGGTAAATATTACTAAACTGCCCTACAGGAAGTCATACATATGAAAAAGATTATTACTCTTATTCCTGCTGAATGATAGATTCTAAAAATAGAGTAGAATGTCTATCTATATGTGCGGACTGCGGACGCTTCTGCTTGGACGTTTAAACAGTACAGTATAGGCAATTAGGCAACTTTGTTGAGACATGCATATAACATAACATAACTATGTACCAAATACCTACTATATAAATATAATACCTATGTTTTCTGAAGGATGTTAGAATATGGAGCCAGAGTCTACATTGCATTGCTTGTCAAATGAAACCAAAACTAGGGTTTCCCTTTCTGTAATGTAAGAAATTGTAAATTGTTGGTGGGATCAGTCTCAAGTAGAGATCAAAATATATTCTGACATAATTCTTTGGCCTATATTAAGAGTTCAATTCGCAGTAACAGCATAACAGCAACTGTTACATTACATAGTCAAATGGAAAATATTTTTCTACAGAATCCTTTATTTGTGTGCCAGGAGGTCAGGTAAGGTTAAAGGACTATCTCAAAAAGAAGAAAGACTATATACGATGTAATAATACCTTGTAGCATAGATCTATAGGCTGTGTCTGTAATTGCAAACACATGTGGTGGCACCTCATGTCTCTTTTTTCCTTTATAAAGCTCCATTATTTTCTCTGTGTAAATTGGAAGACGTTTGTAAGGATTTACCACGACGCAAAACAGTCCGGAATATGTCTATTAGAAAAAACAATAGTATATCATTTAAATGATTTCAATAACTTATTTTAGCCAATTTTTACCATTTTGGTCTGTTGCGACAATTTGCCAATTGCAAAACCCTGTATGCATTTACAAAGCACTATCATATTATGTTAATAAACAAATGCCAATTTCAATACATAAATACTATACTTTAAAATTGTTTGCTAAAGGTACTGTGAATCATGAATCGAATCGAATGGTGTCATGCAAATCAAAACTATGGTAAAATATGCTTAAAGTAAACGAAACAATTAGTCAAAAGTTTCCAGTTACAGGGTTACATTATTAGTCATTACTACATTAAAAATCTATATTAAGGTATAGGGGCATAGATAGATTCACTAGAAAACGATGTCGCATAATCCAGCGCAGGTATTACTACTATAATTGAACTATATATTATTTTTACAGTAAAGTGGTTCAACATTCGAAAAATTGCTAGTAAGATCATAAAGTTATTGTACTTTGCGCAGCGCACCTATGTTATTTGACCTCAATAGAAAACTCATTCTCATTCATATCTGCACTCTGCCGTTCTGCACCATGATAGTGCATTGTTTCGGATTGCGAAGATATAAATATGTTTGCTTCATGACAGTAATGGCAATTAAAATATTTTACTTACATAAATAAGTCCAGAATAATAGCGATCTTTAATATTGTGAAGAACGGAGGCTTCGTTGAGACAAGTTAGCTCTGCCATGTCTTCAACCTTGTCAAACTTAGGAGGATTCATTTTCTGGATGTCATCTTTGTTAACCAGAGCTTTCTTAGATGTTTCCACGAGCTCCACCTCCACTTCATCAGCCCTTTCAGCCTAATTTCAATGTGGATTAAATTGATGATTAGGAGATTTTCAATTGTTATAATAATTCATCTCGCAATTTCCAATCAATTAGTTTGGGCATTAGCAAATAAAGTATTCCTATAATGCTAATCGGAATATTAATAAATCTCAGTGTACCCGCAACTGCCTATATAGATCATGAATCCTAATAAAAAGCGTATGGAATATGGAATATAGAATAGACAAAAAATAAACAAGTATTTAATGAATAGACAATAATACGTAAAGTATTTCATGATTGAAGCTCTCTTTGCTAGCAATATATGCAATATGATGGAAATGATAATCGTTCCAGCTTCCATATAATTTAAAATCAATCACTGCATTGGGTTCCCCCACCCTAAACTCATTATAGGTTACAGGTCATTTAGTCATTTTTTAACTGGAGCTTCCTATCATATAATGTGTGTTGTATTATTAGTATCCCATACTCCCATTCCAAAATTCATATTTCCAGCAAGGTTCCGTACCTTAAGTTCCAAGTGTTCACAGAACAGTTATACTATACTGTCTTTTGTGGATAATATAATGGTTATTTAACTTCTATTTCATACAAACAACATAATATGTATTACAAAAGTACAGTGATGGTTGCAATCGCTGAGGGTGCAGCGGACGAATGAATGCCTGATTAGTTTAGTCAGATAGTTAGGTAATTAACTTCCCAGATAAAAAGTGAAGTCATTCGCTCATCGTCATATGATTCACACACAATAAATAAGAACTCAGAACAGTCTTTATGGCGTTTATGGAGTTTGCAAAATGTGGATTTTCATATATTTATAACTGTTACAAACTCAATACCTATCAATTAATTTAAATTCAAAAATTCTTCGTTAAGGGATATATATATATAATATGACGGATGTGACCTTGGCCTGTTGTATGACATCTTGGTGTGATTTAGCCTTAAGTGTATTTGACAGCTAACTGAGCAGACAGCCTGACAGCCACAGTGTATTGGCTGACAATTCTCTGACATGAAAAATCCATTAAATGAAAAGCATTGAGCGTTTCTTTTGTAATCGTTATAGGTGAAATGCAATATAACTGTCGTAAATTCTTACTTCTCTCTATCTATACTAATGGGAGATTCGTTTAGCAATACAATAAAGGCTGGCCATGCTATTTTAACCACATATTTCATTTTCCACGTAAAACACTATAGTATAGTATAGCAGTTATTAAGTAGGTGCAATTAGCCGATTTCGTATAAATAAATATCATTGGCTTATCATTGTTACCCGCAAGTGAGATTATTTCAATTTACATAACATAACTGCCCGGGTGGCATAATATAATACATAATAATTAATAACCATTATCAAACTATATAATAATCATTATAGTAGCACCCATTTACTCACCTTAATACTGGCTGCAACAAAACCAGAGGTTTCATGTGGGACCCACACAAGTCTCTTTTGTGTCCACTCAGCTTGACTTGCAGGATCATTGACAACATTTCTGTCAACAACCAGATATTTTAAATCCGGATCGGTACGATCCAATTTCTCATCTGTTACCGTTGTTGACGAAGCGGACGTCATTTTGATAAATTATATTAACTTAGACTTGGTGACCGTTGGTTGGTAAATCCCGTGACACGACAAGTCATATGTACAATCGTTGGATATTGTACTTGTCGAACTGTTCACTTGATCACAATGGAAACACCAGCAAAGTTTTACACAATCCACAATTAATTGTCTATTTACTAATAATCTCAGCTTCGGATGTTTCTTTCACTGCTCAACCTCGTCCTTCAAATTGTCATCTAAAACAGAAAACGGAGCAATATAATTAAAATTTCAAACAAAGATCTAAGAAAGTACTACTACTACTAGTCTAGTAGTACATTTTTCCTCACATCATGTGCATCTTTGCCAGCTCAACTACACTACACACAGTCAGTATCAGTATGTCAAGCAAATCTCACGGTGTATGTTCCATTGTAAAACCTCAGCGAGCTATTTAACAAAAATCTTCCAATTTAAAGCTTGATTGGCAAACATCTGCTCGCTATTGCCACTGCCAAAATGAATTCAAATACTGCAACTTGGCAAATCTTTGCTTAACTAACTAAACATATATAAGATACAATGCTATGCTCTAAACTTCTTCTAACTCTTCAAAAATGAAAAGCTGTCTATGTCAATTTCACTTATTTTACGCTTCGTAAAGGTAGCTCACTCTCACTCTCATTGACAGTGAATGAAAAGCAGGATTAGTGACAGTACAGTTGTCCTCTTCATTTCATTGTCTGTCTGTCTTTTAAAATTTCTACAAGTACAAACATTCCGAACGAACCGAAAATTAACAACATAAACTTTGACATCTGTGCTTAAAATTTGAATCTAACAAATATCATTTTCTAAGCTGTCGGCTTTTGAAATAGCTACATCCGCTCTTTCTCGTCATTGACACAAATTCTTAAGCCGGACAAAATAAAAATAATAAAGAATAGCACAAGGGTATTATTTAAAAATTGCCAACTGTAAAAACAATAGTGATGACAACACTTCAAAACGAACTTGCCACTATTAAGACATTAACAACTTACCAATTGCCAATTTTAAACAGTGCGTCCTGTCAAAAACTGTACTACTGTTAACTTATATGGACACTAACGCTTTTAATATAAGAATACGCCCTAGCCTAGTCTTTTAGTAGCGT
>JAQFYC010002450.1:0-25590 GCA_034694165.1 Tomocerus mixtus
AAAATGTATAAATGTAAAAATAATGTATAAATGTTTAAAATATTCATAGGGCAAGATTGTAATGGACGTTGGCTGTGGAACTGGAATTTTATCACTATTTGCTGCCCAAGCTGGTGCCAAAGAGGTGTACGCTATTGAAAGAAGTGATTTTGCACAAATTACTAAGGGTATTATTATGGATAGTGAGTGGTTTCATCGAATTAGAGTAATACAAGGTAATCTTCTGTAAAGATATATTCTTCATACAAATCATATTACAGCCAACATTTTAAGCTTTTAAAACCATAATGATTAACTAATTATTCTTGAAAATGTGATGTAGGAGCTGTAGAAGACATTGAAATTTCCCATTGGCGTGAAAAAGTAGATGTCATCATTAGCGAATGGATGGGATACTGTTTATTTTACGAATCGATGCTAGATTCAATATTATTCGCCCGAGACAAATATTTAGCCCCTGGTGGAAAAATGTTTCCTGAAACATGCGGATTATACATCTTTGCAAGCGAAGATAGAAATTATTATAACTGGAAATATGATGTCTATGAACAGAAACTTCTTGATATCGATCTAGTTGAGCTAAAAAAGATATCCCTTGGAATTCCTGTAATTAAATCAGTCCATTATTCAAAGGTAAGTATGCCATATAAAATGAATAGTATATCAAAAAGGGTCAATTATACTGAGATTTCGTATTTCCAATTAATTATATTTATTATTATCCTTAGGTCGTCACAAACTCTGTCCTATTGATTGAATATGATCTTTATACTATGAAGAAAGAAGACGTCAATTTTGAAGCTGATTTCACGTTGAAGGTTTGTAAGCAGGATTACATAAGTGCCATATCAACCTATTTTACAGTAATGTTTCCACCAACAAAGAAGAAAGCTGCATATATTTGTACCAGTCCGTTGTTTCCTGATACTCATTGGAGACAAACCTGCTTTTTTCTTCCAATGCAAATACCTGTATTTAAGGTTTGTCCCGGAATGGAGTATATGGAGAAAAATTAATCGTACTTATTTTGGAGTGAGAAATTAGTTGAATATATTAACATTTGTATTTTGCATTTACATTGCAGGATGAAGTAATCACTGGTACATTCAAGATCATGCAAAATGCAAAAAATAAAAGACGGGTAGATTTCATCATTAAAATTGACTATGATGGGAAAGGCGGGTCTTTCCATCAGCAAAATGAATACAGTATTATTTGAGATGAATAGGTTTGTAGCAGAAATTAGGTTATTTTAAATTTAATGAGCCTCTGATGATTTTTTTTTTGCTTTTTGATACTAGTCGTATTTGACTTTTCGCTATGATCACAATTCGCAATGTATATGAATGGCATATGATTACCAACCATGTAAATATGTAAAAATTATATAATGTCCACTTAACATAAGCTTAAAACACGATGTTAGTGTTTATTGTCGTAATGTACAAACGAATTATAATAATGTATGCAAACACATTGAATTAAAATGAATTATAAAGCGCAAAAGAGCCTTCAATTTAGTTGTTGGAATTGCTGTTGATAAATTCAGTATGCATAGAGATCTCGCTGTAGACACCTGGGTAGCCTATTGAAAAATTTTGAAAAAATAATTAACTTAAAGTTTAATAGTTAAAACATGGGGAAATAATCATATTTTTTGTATTCTTTACCTGGGCGAGCGCATCCGTATCCGAAAGATGTGATACCAGCCAAATAACGGTATCCACGGTCGGTCTGAATTATACAAAATTCAAAAGATTATAAAAACGTACAATGCAGTACGAATGTCATAACTCATAACTAGGTTAGATAGATAGATATGTCATGTGAGACATTTGCGTATGTGAAATGCAAGTTTTAAGTAAATACGGCAATAAATGCCAATTAATTGATATCAATAATCGATAACTACCAGAATCAGACCAGACCACTTAAAAATGCAATAGGAAAAAATGCTTACGGCAGTAAGTGGGCCACCAGAATCTCCAGCACATGAGTCGACTAAAAATCAAGGTTAGGAAAGAGTTAGTTTATGAATTTGTGAATGCAGGTATACTATTTGTGTGTGCTAAAACTGCTAATAAATATACCTCCACCCTGTGGAAGACCGGCACAGATCATGCTATCTTCAATTTGATCAGCTCCGTAAGCTTGTCTGCAGTTGGCGTCAGTAACAATCATGGTTTCAGCCTTTTGAAGGATGTCTGGATAAGATCCTCCTTCCCGAGTGGTTCCCCATCCAATAATGGTAGCACCACCTATTAAGTTTCCAATTATGTGTTAGTTAGGTACTTACAGTTATTTAAATCATTAGAATGTTAAGTAGAAAATAGCATATGCACTACAAGTAAGAATTATATCATACCAGTGGCAGTATGGCCAGAGGGGGCAAGAGGAACGGGTGCGACTGAAATATTTGAAGTAATTTCCAAAATTAATATAATTTTTCAAATTAACGGTAGCCATTTAAAAATAATTGTAAATTGAATTTTATTTTACCTGCTGCGTTGAAGACGAATGGAGTCTGAAATTAAGATATGAATGAATTTTAAAAATTGAGGCAAGAAAAAATATTTTGACAGAAATTGACATGCCTATGAAATTGGATCAAGGTATTAATTAGCTTACCCTTGTTTTCATGATGGCAATATCGTGAGAGAATCCTGAACCGGTTTCTGGTCCTGGATATCTATAAAATAAAAGAATAATTATTGTATAGGAATTTGGGGCATATGGATAATAATAGGAAATCCGGATAATTCTATTAAAATTATTGTAATTATTGCTAATTTTAAAGAAACTGGGACTTACTCGGGGTGAATCGCAATGCTTTCAATTTCACGGGTTTGTTCAGTTCCTTCAATTTCACGAATATTGTGTTTTCCTGTTAAGTTTAGTTTAAAAAAATAGTTTATACTTTAGTTAAGTAGTTTTTATAATATGGGTGTCTGTTCTGTACAGTAGTATTTTCATGATTTTAGGTTGTATGATATGTGAACGTACCAGCTTTCACTGTGAAAGAGTTTGCAGGTCCAACCTGTATTCATAGACATTAAAAACATATTCAGATTAGTTTCTGATTTTTAATAATCAAAACCAGATTTTAAAAACGAAATAATTGCACAGTAGGATAATATTTGGCACTTATCAGCACAATGAGCAGCAGTAAGAATGTGTTGGCTTCTGATAATAGTGGCTCCACACAAATGGCTGCCAAAATATTGAAGACTCAGTTGGAAGGGCTATAGAAAAGAGATGGGTTAGTCTTATTTAATTTTTTACATTCTTTAAAAAATAATTTTGTTTTACAAACTCACAAATTCATTAACGCCGGAAGCTTCTCCACCAACAATTCTCGTTGGGGTTCCACGGCCGTAGAATGCTCTGGGCATAGCTATACAAAAGATTTATTTAAATTAGTATAGTTCTTATGGGTTCTAAAGATAAATTCTACTTTTCTTCAAAATTTATATTTTTACCCGAAGCAGCAGCCACAAGGGCTAAAATTAGGATTGCCTTAACCATCTTTCCGTATGTTCCAATCACAAATCAAGAAGACGAATAACCGACTTTGGACACTGCAGCGCTGGTTAAATGAGTTATTCAGGCCAGTGGGGCTTATTATAAGTTTTAAAGCACTTGACATTGTTTAAAATGTTTGTTCAAGTATTGACATACTAACTATCTAATAAAAAAGTTACATCTCATGTTACCTAATTAAATGATTACGATTAGGATTTGCGTTACCTAACCTAAACTTTCAACAAATTACATTTCAGGGAACTGGATATACCCTGGGAATTTTGCATAATATTGCAAACTGCAGACGTATATGGAAATACCTTGATTATATTATATTATACTAGGTATTTAGAAAAAGATAAGCAATTGGGCACCTCGACCTGGTCCATTAATTTGCAACAAAATGCAGTAGCGTTTGTCGGTGTTAATTATTATGAATGGCAATATGTACATATAAGTACTATACTGTCCACTTCATCTTATGTATTTCTGTATGTAGGAAAACTTGTTATATGGAAAAGATTTTTCACGTAACCGTTAAACATTTGGTAAGCTTGGCTTTGGATAAATGTGGGATTGAGGTAAAGGTGCTTTAATTTTTTGCAATCTAATCTAAACGATGATAATTTAGAAAGGGTAACATTGAGAGGAATTAATTAATTATTATGTAAATAATCCGTGCTCCTAATTGCGTCTAGATAAGTTTAAATTTACAAGCCATCACATGATGGATACTTGAAACATTTACGTGCAAACAACAAAAATATAGTATGATAAGCAATTGTGTTCATTAATCACGTATCCTGTCGGAAATATGAAATGTATTGAAGTATAGAATAATCACATCGAATATTAATTAATCAATTTATTCATATTTAAATAATATTACACAATCTATCTGCACCAAAACAGAACATTGTAGACAGAAACATTAAAGTCTCATGGACTAACCAGCAGCAGAATTAATAAAGTCAGTGTGGTGTGATATTTCTGTGTACACAGATGGGTATCCTGGCCGAGCTGTGAAACAAAAACAAATGTTTTTTCAATTCATTTAAAAATTATTGCAATTCATCAATAAATATGAAGGATACAGATATCAGCATGCAGTAATCGTGTTAATTTGTTGATCTTACCACATCCATATCCCTATAAAGAAAAACAATATGTTATTAGTATTTGTCTATTAGTACGCAAAATATTTTGACATAATGTTTTTTTAGTAATTTCATTTTTTGAAGACCCACCCAAGACATAAGTCCAGCTAAATAATTGTAATGGCGATCGTCAGCTATAAGAGGGCCACCTAAATAGAATGAAAATGAAGTGAAAATAATGTTGCTTATACAGTATTCAACGTAAAAAACTCTTCTGTAGGTAAAATATATGTACTGTATAAGTACTATGTATTATATATATTATTTGAGTTACCTGAATCTCCAGTACAGGCATCAACTGGACAATTAAATAATATGAATTAGTTATTTATTTGCAATTATTATTTTAGTGTTTTATTTATTTTTAAATATTCATCCTTCATACCTCCTCCTTCTGGGCGACCTGCACAAATCATGTTATCTTCAACCTCAGCAGTACCATAAGCACTTCTGCACTGTTGATCAGAGACAAGTGGGACTTCAGCTTTGTAAGCAACATCTGGCATTCTAAAAATATCAGAAAATGTGTAATATTAACTGATGTGAATTTAAAATATATGTAGGATATGTATATGTTTGTACTTTGCAGATTTGATTAATTATAGATTAAACAGTGTCATATTTATTGACTTACTCTCCTTCTTCTCTTAACGCTCCCCATCCGGCAATTTTTGCCCAGCCTACAGCCAAATGACCTGGTGGTGCAACTGGAGTGGAAAAGTTGGAAAACAATATAATTCAAATTCTTAGTTTGCCAAATATATTGTAATTCTATTTATTAGAATCGTCCAAATTATTTTTGTGCATTGGAATTACTTTTCTGAGAGATAAATAATTAGGCGCAGTGCAGTAGATAAATGCACAATTAATTATGACATGACAATCACAAATAATTAGAAATTAATAATTAGATCATACCTGGAATTGGTCCTACTTGAGCAGTCATCACGAATGGTGGCTATTTGTTATTGATTTCAAAACAAATTATTATTAATTAGTATATGTATATTATGTACTATGCTAAATAAATATAAATTATTACAACATTACAGTTAGTGAATGCAAAAAATGTAGCATACCAGGATTTTCAAAACTGCGATATCATTTGAAAAGCCAGTTGTTTCTCCTGGGTATCTTTATTTTCCATAAATGAAGGTTTTTAAGTATTAAATATTTATTAAATTTTGAACTATAACCTTATCGGAGTGCTCAAAATCAAAATCACAAAAAAATCATAACATTTTAGAATATTTACCCAGGATGGATATGGATGGATGAAACGTATCTGAGTTGTTCTGTAGATTCCTGTTCACTAAAATAGTAAAAGAAGATATTAATATATATAAGTTCATTTATTAAAATGTGAAAAATTGTAATGAACAATGTAAAATGCCGTATTCATTTATCACGCGTTATGATTTCAATTAAATGTAACACATACTGCAATTGTTCCATCCACACTGCAATTAAGCTTACCGTAAATTATGTTTTCCTAGATAAAATATTTCAAAAGCATTAATTAAGATTCTGTGTTTTATTATTTCTTTTGTATTTGATTTTTACTAATTATGTAGCACATATTTTATTGTTGTTATGTAAGTACCTGCTTTGATTGAAAGGGAGCCTGCATCTCCAACCTATCGTTAAATCGAACCATATTAGTTAAAAATAAAATCCCCCCCCCAGAAGGAAATTACGGTATATTGCATTTAAACTGTCTTACAATGCAATGAGCGCAAGTTAGGACTGCATCTCCTCTGATGATCGTAGCTCCGCAAACGTGACTTCCAAAGTATTGGAGAGAGGTCTAAAGAGTTAATGAAAAGAAAAACATTTTTTAGTACTTTTTATTAATATTTATAAGAATGTCGATTGGAGATACATTTATGACATCCAAGGCGAGAAAAGCCAAAAAACGTTTAGAAATAGTATAATAATGAAAGATATTGTAAATCATTACCAGATATGGAAATTCATTAGGAGTTGCCGGTTCTCCACCTGGAGAAAGGTAAATCGATTTAAATATTTTTCGTAAAAATTATAGTGAAACATATGCAATAATTAATATAATTTCTTACCCACAATAAGCAGTGATTGTTTACTTAACGGACGACGTGGCAAGGCTATATTTTTAAACAGATTTATTATTTTTACTAAATGAAGGCACGAGATTCTTATAGCATATAACCATGTTAAAAATCAAGTATTTTTTAAAGAAGATCTATTTAAGAAAACTTTAAATGTATTATTTACCTGAGGCAGCGACCACAACAGCCAAAATAATCACAACAACCTTCATGATTCAAATATCCAGTTAAAATAACTTTTGGGAATGCGACAGTCAATCTAAAAAGCAGAATGCTACCTAACTGAGCTACCAAATTAAAGGCTACGCTCAAATATCCAATTTGATCCGTTCTAATCTGTTGCGGTATGGTATTGACATAATTTTAATTACATATTACATAATATTGACTAACCTATATGTATATATACTGTAGTAATATATTCGTACGTGAAGCTGCTGATAGAAAGTGATTGATTAGCTATACTTAAAATGATAACACAAATTCGATTACCCAAAAGAATCCAGAATCCAGACAGTCGTGTTTTTCTCAAATGTAGGTATAAGTAGGTAATAATATTGTATGTAGAGTTTTGATAACATGACATTCCTAATTAAATCTGTTATCAATTAACCTAATAAACATAATTCTTCATCTCTCATACTTACCTGCGATTGAACTACATACGTTTTCAAATGGAAACCTTCAATTTGTTTTGTGGGTTTCGAGATGCAATGGAAAATAATCTCATTGATTATTTTTCAAAAAAGTGGCAATACTCCAAATATGGTTGCCATTACACAGTCTGTAATTCCCGTCGGCCCCTAAGTTCCGCTGGCTGTAAGTTCTCAGAGTCTGTAAGTATCGGTCACCTTTCAAAATTGTTAACTTTTATATGTTGTGCCGTATTCTTTGCATTAAAATGTTACAAGTAAACCTATGGGTAATAGTATCGTCGCTTATAAATCCAAACTACCATTTACAACTTTTTATTTAGTTCACAGTAGGGTACGGAAACTTAACTTTGTATCTTTATAGATATTGAAGTATCGAAAACAATCTGTAGGTAACTACTTAGCTCATTCCTAAAGAAATTTCCCTATTTTCCTGCTGGGTATTTATCGTACAATCAAAAAGGCCTATATCACATAAAAATTAAAATGAATATTAGGAAATCTGTAAAAGGAAAAAATCGCTATATTGAACAGATTTGTAGCTAATTTTTAGTCTTAAGGGATTTTCATACTAAATAACAGCAATTTATAATATCTTTTCCTAACATACATGTCAATGTAGAAGCTAAACCTTAAGCTACGACATTGTGTCATTTTAAAAGTAAATCGTATTTGAATTATAATTAATAATGAACTGAGGTTAGCAGCAGCATTTATTCATTGGTATTGGCAGGCATCCGTTATCGATGTTTATCATATTATGTCTATGTATAACAATTGTCTCTGTATCTGTCTGTGTAAATCCCTGTAATCCATAGTTGAATCCAGACTTGGTAAAAATCAGTTCAAGGTAGCAAATATTTAGCATATACACTAATTGCTGTGTCGTCCTTACAACTTTCCCCCAAAGAAATTCCACGGCTTTCCATGAAGCACAAATGTATGCAAGAACGTCCGGAATTTAAAAATTATTCTATGAAATTATTCTATGTTCAAATTTTTCAAGAGATATTTTCAATACTTCTAGACTTTTTATGCAAATAGACAATTGTTTATCGAGTAAAATGAATAGTTGATTTTAAATTAGAAACAGGCAGCTTTATTCACATTTATACAATTATACATTTATGCACAAAAAGAACGTTTAGACATTTCGCAAAATAAATACCTAGATTTATTTAGTTAGAGTGGGTGTTGATGAATTCTGTGTGGTAAGCAATTTCTTGGTAGACTCCTGGGTATCCTGTTAAAATATAAAAATGCGTATGTAAGGTATCTATCTGTATATTCTTATCCTGATACAAATGAATTTTGTTTACGAGGACAAAAGAATGTTGTTATACCTGGGCGAGCGCATCCATAACCGAAGCTGGTGATACCGGCCATATATCTGTATCCACGATCGTTCTGTATGTACAAAAACCGAAAATGCATTTAGAAAACTTGTTACATTATTAAAACCCCTAAAAGGTAAGTTATGGTATGGAAATTTAAATAAAATGTGTAAGATTCTTACAGCAGTAAGTGGGCCACCGGAATCTCCTTCGCAGGAATCAACTATACAAATACGAAGACAATAATAATTATTAAAAGTCAAAGAAATTGCTTAAAATAAGGAGATGAAAGAAAAATGGACCAAAAATATTACCTCCTCCTTGTGGAAGTCCAGCGCAGATCATACTATCGTCAATTTGATCAGCTCCATAAGCTTGTCTGCATTCAGCGTCAGTGACAATGGTGACCTCAGCCTTTTGCAGAATGTCGGGAAGGGTTCCTGATTTTATAATCGAGAAATTAATTATTACCAATAAAATCAATTGACTTTAATTTAGCTTAGAAAGGAAGTTATCTTATTTAACTAACCTCCCTCTCGGGTACTTCCCCAGCCTTGAATTCCAGCAGTTCCGTGGGCAGCATGACCTGCTGGAGAAACTGGAATAGGAGCAACTGCGGCATTAAATACCTGGAACAACAAAAAGAACAATTGTAGAAATTTTATACAAGACACTAATTAGTAGAACTATCTTCTATATCTTGAGAACCTAAAAACTTACAAAGGGAGATGTAGTTCTCAACACAGCGATATCATTAGAGAATCCACTGGCTCCTGGATATTCTGGGTGAATTGTGATAGCAGAGATTTGTCTAGTCTGTTCTGTGTTCTCCATTTCACGGATATTGTGCTTTCCTATATTTGGAAATTAAACCTTGTAGAAAACCTATTCTTATATTTAAATATTTTTCTTTAAATGTACTGAAATCTTACCAGCCTTGACGGTGAAAGAGTTGGCTGGGCCAACTTCAGCACAATGAGCTGCAGTGAGAATGGCATCAGCGCGAATGATGGCAGCTCCGCAAATGTGAGATCCAAAATATTGAAGACTCAATAAATAGGGCTGTGGAAAATAAAACCGAAAAATTAGTTATTGTATATTATAGGATATAATTTTGCTTAACTATTGCATTTACTAACTATCCAACTGATTACTGTATCAATTATTATGTAAACTCGTATTATTATCTACAGGAATTGATGATATATAAATTAACTTGAGTTATTGGAATTGAAACGAAATTAATTTTTAACATTGTATATCCGATATGTTTTTAATTATGTATTTATGTGGCATGTAAATTGAAACTAGATAAATATGAATATTTCAAAAATGTTGTTAGCACATTTTGTATTTTTAGATCTGTGGAATGAATGTAAGCTTACAAATTCATGTGGCTCAGCAGCCTCTCCTCCGACAATTAAAATTGGAACATCTCGGGCATATCGTCTGCGTGGTGCAGCTGAAAGGATTAAATACAATTAAGTTAATGCATATGTATTAACACAAGTAAATAATTATAAATACATATAAAAAAGTGAAATAATTGATTTCTTATTCCCATTTAAATGCACCAAATGCATAATAAATTGTATTTATGCAAATTATTATTTAATAAACCTACCACAAGCCGCAGCCACAAGGACAAGAACTAAAAGAGAAGCCTTGAACATTTTGGGATACGTAACGGTGGAACCCAATTAACCAAGTGTGGGCGTGGAATTGGTCCTCAGCTTTTATATTCCATTTGTGGAAGAATAAAGTGAAGGTTTCATTTGATCTCTGCATTTATTTCCATGACGGATCTGGATGGAATTGGAGTGTTTCCCTTTAACAAAACAACTGATAATTTCATAAGGATTAATTACCATTAGTTTAGCGCTTTAAGCTATATGGAATCGCTGTAAATCCACATCCATGTAAATCACTTATTCGTCATTATCATTACTTATGTGTCATTATTGCCAGGGCATGGGTTGATTTACATATTTATAAGTATTTTTTGGTGGAGTTTAAAATATTTGATAAGTAGTTTTGCCAATTTAGTCAACTTTTTGAATAAAATTCTTACTTTT
Source organism: Tomocerus mixtus (assembly GCA_034694165.1). NCBI lineage: Eukaryota > Metazoa > Arthropoda > Collembola > Entomobryomorpha > Tomoceridae > Tomocerus > Tomocerus mixtus. The sequence continues at coordinate 10,829 of JAQFYC010002450.1, forward strand.
ATGAAAATTTGGTGAAATAAAAATAATTTGTTCAGCAAAAAATAGAAAACTTTTTACATATTTTTCACTTGGAAATATATTCATAATAATATTCGATTTACTATTTGTAAAGGAATACATTTAAGCGCAAGCAATAGATTTATACTTCATTTTTTACAGAATTTGAGTAAATATTTGACCCATTCTCTAGTAAATATTTTTTTAATTTCAGACGCGTTTGGTCAATAAATTTCTCCACCCTGAGTACAGATAGTAGCACCAAAAATCACATGGACAAATTTTGGCCACCTATCTACAATATGTAGGTACTTATATACATATATTAGATAATGAATAATATAGTTAGTCATGAATACGTATATTAAGCATGCATAAGTATGTATAACCTCTTTTTAACCCTAGAACACTTAACACGATTTAATCGAGGATGGATAAGAGAGCACCTACGTAAAATATCCCCAATAATATGATAATTTGTTTTTATGTTTAATGAGCATAATGAATTATAACATAGTGTGTACATACATTAACTAAAATATGTTAATGAAAGAAAAGTTCGGTGGAATAACCACAAACAAGTACAGTTGAATGAAGCCTGGAAACTGGAATTAAAATTAGGTAAATACCCTAAAGAGTGCAAGGCGACGGAATTTCCTTGATGTTAATTTATCTCTTATTTTATATGGCCACTGAGTTAATGGGGATTAGTTTTATATTAGGGCATTTGCACTTTTCCATGGTTAAAGAATTCTTTCTGTGATTGGGAAATTACAGGCAGTAGGAGTAAGATTAACCATAAGTAGAGATTATCAGAAATCATTAACAAGTAGATATAACCAATAATCCGTTAATCCAACTCCAAACCGGATTAAGCTAGCATTAGCATTTGTATCCTATTTGCATGTTGTTTTGTATACTATAATGCGGGACACAATTTAATACATTTAAGGCTCGTTTAAAAGAAACTGTTATACTTGTTTGCATTGTACACTTATATTTACTAAATGAGATGACTAATGGGTATTTTTACAACAGAATCGCCACATTTTGCTCAATTAGGTGTAAAATGTAAAGTAAGTTTTTTAATTTTTGGGAAATCAAATTATGTGATTATACAATAATTTAAAATACAAAAGAAGTTACACTATAATGCTATAGACATATATTGTACTCTGTACTACATAACTATCAGCCTGCATGAGTGTATAGTAAACTGTAAAATAAAGTTGTAATAGTACAATCAGTGCAGTGAGTTAATTATTTCCTTGAATCTTAACCTTAATCCATAGTCCATGAAACATGATAATTTTAAATAATAATAATACAATAAATACGTTTTTTATCATTGTCATGTCATATCCTTCATTTGCCAGCTAATCGATAATTAATTATGATCTGTTTAACTTTGGGAATTACATATGAGTAATTGAAAATTTATTCTACAATAATTTAATTCTAACATGAGTCTGATTTATACACAGTTAAGTAAATCATATAATTAAATTAAGTACTTTCTCCTACATGTACCAAGCTAAGTTATCTTTCGCACCTTATGCATATAGTTTTTCCAGAATATTCGTTTTTATGGATCCGTCATACTCTTTTGAATTTTTAGAATTCTTTAAGAATAAGGGATACATTTTTTTGTTTTAAATTGCATGGGAAAATAGAAAATAAACAAGCTAAACTATACATAACATTTATTTAAGGGCAATGTGTATTACATTTAGTAATTATGTTATGTCTGTTGTAATTTGTAATTATATGCATATATGTAGGTCGTAGGTGAAATATTCTAAGAATTACGTCTAAATATGCTTTTGACAGGATTATTCATGATTTTATATATTGTAAAGAAAAGAATAATGTAAAAACACTTATTTAATTAATCACTAATTATTGACAAAACACATTAAAGTTTATATTATCAGCCCAGGTAAAGCGAAGTAGTGTGGATTGTAGATATTTATTTTTTGCTAATTGGAAAGGCTTGACGTACACTCGTGATGTGATCAACTTGAGACTGCGACTGCATTTATTTGATGTTTTATAAGTGCTTACGTATTTAAGTACTTTAATTACGCACATTATGTACTTATGGGAATATTTGATGTAAAAATCTGTAATTATGTTTCGTTTAGAACAAAGTTTACATATACATACATACATACTATTGAGATTGAGAATGAGCGCAAATGACGAGATTGTAAAGGTCAGAGTCAGGCAGACAAGAATTTCTGTACTTATGAGAAATGCAAAATAACTATGACTAATGAAATATAACATGTGATAGAATTGGATTGGATTGTAATGCGAAGTAGATTTGCTAGACTTCCTATCTCTAGTCAATTTCTCCATAATCTTCTTCCTGAGCCGTTGTAGGCGGATTGTTAGGCAAACTTGGCACAACATCATTGACGATATTGGCTTCCCGAGTCTCAACAACAGTCTTGATAATATCTGCACGGGAATTCACGAATTCACACAATTTAGTTATTGAAAAATGAATATAACTTGTAAATAGTGCAAAATTTGTAAAAATGTCTAAAGAAACTTACCGCTGACCAAGTTCTGGTATGTAACGATGTATTTCGTTTTCTCCTCAACAAGGTTATCCAGCCATGGTATGAATACATGGACAACAGCTGGAAAACATTTTTAAGATTCAATTAATTGTATTCAAAAACTTTAGAATTTTAACTTATTAGTACAACTTACACAATAAATACACGAAAAGGTTCCTGAACGAAGAAAGTAAAATAAAAAATATTGCCCTTGTATGTGGTACTACAATCTCAAACTGTCTCGATATAAAATCTGGAATAATCCAGGTCTACAATAATACTTTTCCGCATTTCATACTTGGATTATTTCACGTTTCATACCAAGTAACTTTGGGAGTATTCCACATTAATTATAACAGGGATGATATGAAAAAACTAAATCTTTCTAAATGAATAAAAATAAATAGGATGAACTTTTTTGGACGAAAAAAGCTTTTTTTGAATGGATAAAATTAACGAAAGATTCTTTCGCTGAAAATAAGACATTTTGTTAACTATTCCAGTACCATCGTCAGCCACACTAGTGGAGAAGTATCCCTCCCTTCGGAAATTGTCCATCATTCTGATAATCATTCCATTTATGTATGATTTGGAACAGCACATCATTCCAATAGTTTTCTCCAAAGCCTTGAAATCGACAACAGCACGACGATTTTCTTTAGCAATAGAATCATGTTGATTTCTGACTTCTTGCTGCCGTGCTCTCAATCTTTGAAGTCTCATCAGTTCTTGACGTCGAGTTTCCTCCAGAGAATTCTCTTGTTCTTTCAAAGATCCAAGTTCCTGTTCTTCCATAGTCTCCAGTAGAGCCTGTTCCAGGACTTTGATGGCAAGGGTCTCCACAATCGGTTTAGCTTCCTCGTCAAAATTGAATAATTCCCATGGAAAAACTTGGGTTTCCCCATCTTGTCCGATTTTCGCTCCTTTAAAGACAACTGGATTGGAAACTTCACTTATCATATCAGTTTGAGTACCTTCCTCAGATGCAATCGATTCCTCCACGAATTCCTTCAAGAATTTTAGGGTTTGGCTCTCCACATTTCGTTTTTTGTCGCTCAGATGACTTGGTGTGAAGGGACGATTTATACCCCCAATTTTCTTTTGGTGTCTATGCAGAAATTTGCCATTTCGTCTTCTTTTGCGCTCCTCTGCTTTATCTGCATTGTCACATCGATCTCTCTCAGCCTGTTTTAAAAATAATAACAAATACATGAAAAAATCCTTCTTAACTGCCCCATGATTATGCCAACGAGTTTGACCCGATTTACGAAAATATCCTGCATCCCATTGCAAAAATTATAATAACACTAAAATAACTATTAAAGACAATAAAATATGGAAAACGACAATATGTTTCAAGTCGATTATGCAAACATGCGTTATATCATAGAATTAAATGGCACTCACATAAAATTAGGTCAAGTGTAAATTAACATTCATCAAATTAATCGTAATTTCTCTAGGGGAAACAATGAGGGTACAGGTCATTTAGGGGGCAGATTATAGCTACCGAAGACCGAAATAATGATGTGCATAGATTATATTATAAAATAATAACCTTTATGAAAGTCCTGTAATTATCTCCACGATAGACATGCGGGTCCCACATCATGTTGTAATAGTCGTGAGCCCCACGGGGTCTAATGTTTTAAATGAAATAATTGCATTTTTAATTAACAATTTTTATGTCGAAGACTTTCCTATCTGCAACTATAATTTACTGTAATATATTTAAAAGAGCGGAATACTTTTCAACAGCATTGCGATATCTAGGTCGAACAGTTGAGACCGCTTTTGGGGAGCTGTAGAAAACGTAACGCCCAACAGACGGACCATGGAGGACTTGTGTGCACTCTGGAAGTTTTCCCCCACATCCACGGTTTCCAGCAACTCTTTTACTCATTTTTATGATTATGTAATTTAACCACGTATTTATTGTATGCAATTATCTATTTTCTGCCAAAAATCCACATTGAAATCCAAAATTCTTATAAAATAATGCAAATGATTTACTAAGAATGTAATCACAGTTTTTCACAAACCATTTTTGGTTCGCAAACAATTACAAATAGTGGATACACTTATTGTATTGTGACTATTGTGAGTATATTATGGTCCCCCATCCCCAGGACAATATTGAACATTTTAATATATAGCAGGAAATAAGTATGATATGAAAATTTGGAATCTTTACGAATTTCCTATTTCCGTTTTGTGACATTCATCTTTCATTTTAGCGAGAAAACGAATGACAAATCAATTGCATTTATAGTAGGTAGATTATAGTAGGTATTCATAATATATGATTTATTAGGGTGTTTTTGATTAACAATAATTTATTTAGTAAGAATTGATAGACAGTATTTAATATGCAGTGTAATTGACATTGAAAGAACCATTCCCATTTCCTTCTGTAAGTTTCAACTGAATAAGAAAAATGGAATACGTGGCCATCATTCCCAGTATCTGTAATAATTATGATAATTATAAGTTTTCGGAGTAAAAATATCATAAAACTATATTATTGTTTAGATAGCGAACTCGCTAAAATGCACTCTGGTACTACTAAGACGGAAAGTCATTTATTGCTTATAAACAGGATTATTAATGTCAAATTATGTCAGATTTATGAGTAGAATTCAGGCTAATAAACCATTGCAAGATGGATGTAACAAAGTAGTTATACTAAATATTGTCCCTCAAAGTACCAGCTGAATGTTGACAATAGTTTGCATAACAAACACTTGGGATAGAGTTTCATAGCTGTATTCCTGATATATTTAATTAGCTTTCCAAGGCCACCCCACTTGTCATATATGCCATCCTTATAAAGGGTTCGTGTTTTCTGTCACTTTTAGCTTCATCTGTACCGGTGCGCATTTTAGTGAGACCGAACAAAACATGTAACTATTCAGAAATACAAAAAATCTAATCTTACAGCTGGGAATAATGAATAATCCACCGCAATTATTCCATTGGCGGACAAAGACCAATTCCAGCTCATGACCTGGTTGAGGATTTCATTCAATTGGGAATTAATTGGATGCTGAGCAGTTATTAGCGCTTGTTTTATTTTCCATTGGCAATCGGTTACCTGAATGCAATTAAAATTAAAATATTTTAGAAAATGTTTTCTAGAGCAAAAGATGTAATTTAGAATAGAATTGTAGTAATGGCTTGATGTATGTATATAGCTGTACTATTGATCTCATTTTCTTTCCAACATGTAATACGAATAAAAGCGAGAGATCAGCAGAGATTCCTATGAATGACCAGAAGAAGTATAGCCAATGTATATAGTCCGAGTATGCGACAGCAACGTACCAGTGATAAAAGTGATGTACCAGGGAACAAGTCCTAAAAAAGATTTAATGGTTTAATTTTTTACTTAAAAAATCTTTAGTAATAAACTAGAACATTTTACGGTGGTACGTAACGATATTCCTTATGAAAAGAATCACGACATATTTACAAAACCTAGAAATGATTTTGCGTACTTTAAAATGAAAGCAAGAGTTCCAAGTCCACCCACTTCATTGAAAAGCTCCATAAGTTTCATCAGATTATAAATCTTTACTCCAGCATTGCCAATTCGACTATGCAATCTTTTCGAATTGAAAGCAATTGAAAGATTATTCCAGCTATGACTTTCTTTAATGAAATATCTTTCATTACTTTGCATGTACATCATTAGCTCATAACAAGTACAGGAAAATAATTCTGTCAATTGAAATCCAATATAGGACAGAAATAAAATAAATGTGCTGAAACTGGACCAGGGTAGAATTATTCTCATAGCCGCACTGGGGAAGGACATATAAGTTGGGGATAAATAAGATTGGACGTGTACTTCAAAATTTGTAGACAGATGGGTCACATAATTAAACACGATGATAAAGAACCAGCTCAATTTTAGAAAAACATACATCAGGGAGTAAGAAAGATAAATCCGATTTGATTTTTTCATTGATTTTGGAGGAACGACGGTAGAATTATCTTCAAAGTGGGAAATTCCATTTAGCAATTGAACTACTTGAGATGTTTTGCTCAATAATACAATCCGGAGGAATAGATCTGAGGTAAATATAATTATGGCCACTCCAAACCGTAAAATTGCTCCTGTAAGACCCAGCTTGTATTTATAGTTAATTTTAACTGCATGCATTCCGGTAATGTAGTCACAGAAGACGAAAATGTAGATAGAGAGCACCAAAATGAAGAAAATACGTCGACCATTACAAACTTGGAAGGTTTTCGATTTATTGTTAAAATGTACGGGGAGAAGTAGACATGCATTTGAAAGATTCAAAACAAAGTTGAAGTTTTTGACGAACGTCATGATTATGATCGAATTATTTATGGTAAAGATTATGGTATTTTATCTGTTTGTGACAAAAGTTAAATTGGCAATATTTTGTCGCGTTTAGCTTCTTTCATAGACTTTTTCTAGAGGAATTAATTTCTTTTTTATAATTATAAAGGAAATGCTTGTCCTACATCTTGTAAGTGTATGCATACGTCTGGGCTTTTGTCTATTTTTGCAGAAAACTAGCTAAATAGGTTGCCACAATGTAATTGTAAAGCTTTGCTGGAGAATTTTATGCTCTTTTTACCGATATTTATATAACGTTATAACCTATACGAAGCTTATTAGCACTAATAGATGTACGAACCTGAGTAATTATTTTAATTAATGAGAATTAGTACCACGTAATCATTTTTATTTTCAGTTTTCTAAAGGTGGAGTTTGTTTCCTAAACATGGGAATCCAATTAATAGCTAATGCATTATTAGTACGGCATAGATATAGATAGTTTTAATATTATATGTATTATCTATTGAGATCACATAACTAAACCAATATCAATACCTGGAAGGTAATTAGTAATTATTTACCTACTCCTCTATTCCTTCATTCTCTTTATAAATTATTGTAACCAGATTTCTTATTAGACCATATCGTTAGTCTTGAAGCTATAATATATAATGGAATTAAATAAATACTATGTAATAAAATCTATAATACTACATTATAATTAGTAATCATTTTTAATCATTATACAATCTACACTGTAAGCAACACAATATAAGACGACCTTATTTAACTAGTAAGAAATGGTTAAAACTTCTACAAGTTATTAATTCATAGAACAAATGGAACAAAATGATAAAATTCAGCTTACATATCAATTTTTGTATATATGTTTTCATTCCCAATGATACAATAGTACGATAAAATAACATGTTTTGTTTACTGATAGAAAAACGTCTAAAGATTCTTCTTGTACCAATTACTTAAGCTAATTATTTGCTTAATGTATAAGAATAGTGTACATAAATTAACCACATCTTGACAGTCGAGGCATAATGGGATATTCCACTCCATCATGAATAATTACTCGTGGGTAGGGCTGTAGATACTCAGGATATTTTAAGCAATATACAACTAGCATCGTAAACTGGAATACATAATAACCCAGTGTGGCGATAACTGGGACGTAAATGTTGTAAAAACAGTAAGTTGATGTTCGCTGATAGAAGCACTCGAAGTAATCGGAACACATTTGCAAATATTCGGTGTTGTTTTCTCCTCGCATTTTACGAAAGTAGCATTCCCTTACTATTCCCGGGCGGAAACACCTATTTAGACAAACAGTTAAAGGGAAAAATAATATTGATTCAAGGATTATTGGAAATGAAACGTTTTAAAAGCTAAAGTTTTTTTTAAAATTTTACGAATAAAATATCTAATAAATTGATAATTAAAATATTCGTATTAGTTAAACTAATCACTGTACAGGCGGGTTTGCGGAAATCTCACCGGAAACAATTTCACAAAATGATGCAAATAACATTCTCTCTCGAAGTTGGTATTAAAGTTTGCGAGTTTTCCTCGCGGAATTGTTTCAAATGAGTTTTCTGCAAACCTATTTGACATTTATATAGTATACAAATCATAAGTTAATGTAAATATACTTACTTGGGATTCCTTCCATCTTCTGGTTTACTATAGAGCATCGAGTAATATGTAAAGACAACGGAAATGCATGCAGATAAGACGAAAAGATACGACAGACATTGGACAATTCCTATGTTCCTCCTAACTAGATTAAATCTGTAGCGATCGTATGTTTTAAGAAAGTAGAGAGTAAAAATCACGCTGAGGACGCAATACCAAAAGATGATATTTTCTAACTTCTCCGATTTGTCCATACGAAAGATAACCAATGCTTGCAAGTAGCAGTAAGCTATGACCATAAGAACTTCAACCTGTGTATAGGATTTTGACATAAAATAACTAATTATTATAGAGACGCTTGAATAGGTATAGATATGTAGCTTTTGTTTATAAAATCCTAAAAATTAACTGTAGTAATGATGTAGGCAATAATTTACCGGTAAAGTAGTCATTTTGTTTCCTGGAGTTGGAAAATGTTGAAAACAAAAATACCAGCGAAAATACTCTCCAGCACGAGTTCTGTAAACCAAAATGCAGTACATAATGGCGCAGAACAGAACAAATCCATGCCAGATCTGTTCGTGAGAGCCTAATGACCATGACATTCCAACAGTGGACAATAAGACAGCGACCCAGATGCCAATTACAAGAACAATCTGTGATATCAATTGACCAAATAACAAAGAAACGTATAATTGCATCATTTTGAATCTATTCTATGGTAATTTTTAAACGTCGCTTTGCACTAGATTTTTACTGCTTTCATGCATTTAGGCACAATATGAAGAAAACTAACGAATAATCTCGATTGTCATGGAGAAATATCAGGTATTTTATCATGCATACATATTTAAAAAGGTAAAGCCAACTATCTACAAATCTACAGTACGTATAACTAAAATCCAACTATCTAGACTAGCTTACATTATACACAATTACATAGGCATTTCAGATAGGTGCTCCAAGATGCATAATTTCTAATAAATGGAAGCCATATGTATAGTTTTTACAATTACAATGCAGTCATTGCATTTATTTTATTTAGAAATCATTCACACACTTACAACTTACTGTATAACTTATTTTGTAGCTTATAAACATTAAAAAACTGTCACTGGACAGCTAACTTGCAACTGTACAAAATTATGGACATTTTCTTTCTATCTGAGATTTCCCGGATTCTTCGTACTCTTGCTTTGATATCCAAAGTTGTTGAAAGGAACCTAAGGATGCTAAAATTGAACCCCCGATCCAAGCGCCAAACCTTCTTTCCCCTGTTCCTGTTACAGCTACTATTTTCAGCCTCATACTCTGCAATTTTTAAAATTTGACATAATTAGTTTCATTCCAGTTCAAAATATTTGGAAATCATTCGCAGATACAAAAGTTGCTGCAATGGCTTGCACAATTGTTAAAAATACTTACTGGTGGAGTTTTTGTGGATAAATCTCTATTAAGCCTTTCTGTGAATCCTTGAAGAAGTGAATTTCCTCCAGTGACAATGACACTTCCATATAAGGCCTGTAATAGCAATAACAAGGTTAGAAATCAACCTTGATTTAACATTATTTTTGGCTTAATATTTTTATGCCTATTATATATAGAAAGTATTTTAATTAAAAATTACGTACCGGTCTTAAATCGACATCGCACATTCCAACACACGTAGTAACTAAATGTCCAGCTCCTAACATTGTTGTTCCAACACCTCTGAGACCACTTGGGTCAAATAGTGGTTCTGCCAAGCGGAATCGCTCCACTCCAAAGTCCTAAATAATGACAAGTTCGTGATTTAATTTTTTTCAAAAAATGCAGAAAGCGTTTTTATTTACTAGTCCCTAGTTTTGGGACATTTGAATTTAATTGTCAAAGGAATTAAATTTGTTCAATATATTCTAAGTTATATCATATTAATTGGAAAAGTATTTACAGAAAGGTAGAATTAACTCACTTGATGGTATCCGTTGGGAAACTCATAATGAACTTGAGGCATCGTTTGCGCTGTTTCTTCGTCATATGGACTATCAGATACTTGTAATACACTAGCCTGGAAGTCTTGCACAACTCCCTATAAAACAAGCAAAGAATTCATTGTTAATGAAATTGAAAGCATTTACTGAAAGGCGAAAGGAGATTTGCACAGAAAATACATACTTTTGTCATGTAATTATGCCAAGATTTAGTAACTTCGGGGATATTAGGTTTCTTGACGTATTTGGCCTTTTCATTTTCCCAAACTTGTTCTTTTCCTGCTATCATGTAAGGAGGCACAACTTCTATTCCCTTTTCCTCAAGATGATTCTTGCACTGTAGTGTAATGAAGTCACCACCAAGAGGACTTTTCACAATACCTACAAAAATATAAAAATCTTTTAACAAGCTCTTGCATGTAATAACTCTCTTGAGGCTCTCTATTAGCAAAAGTCAAAGTCAAAAGTAAAGTACATTTTTCACCACTTGTAATTTTCTGTTATTTAAATCCAATGCAATGACATAATATTAACAAAGAAAAATCAAACATACCTTGGGATAATACATAACCATCGTGAACAGGGATAGCAGATGTGTGGGTCGCTCCGCTATCAACGACAACACCAGTACTCCTTCCGTTAGCAAATGCTGCGAGAACGGCAGTCTTAGCTAGAAAAAAAGCTGGGACTTGGTACCTAGAAAAACAAATAAATTTTTTAAATTACTCTGGTTCTTAAATTAACGATTACAGAAGAAATTCAAAGATACTTAGACTCAATACGGTAGAAATTGATGATCATAGAATCATAGTCATAAAGTAAATCGGCAACTTACTTTTCAAAAAACAACTCTGTAAGTTTTTCTCTCTTGTTTCTTGTATTCCAAGGAGGTTCTGACATTAATAAAGGATGATACTCTGCTGAAGCGTTTAAAGAATGTCCATAAACATAGTCCAAAACCTTTTCAAACATATCCCAGTCTTCTACAGCTCCGTCTTTCAAGAAAGGGGCTACTTCCATACCTAAATGTTGCCAAAATTATGTAAATGTCACATTCAACATAAGAGACCGGTTACAGTAAGCAATATTTTTAGCGTTTAACCACTGACCAGCTTTAGCTACATGGATGTTTGTCGTATCGATAGTATATTTCTTTCCATATTTAATCTCTGACATCATTCCATTCGCATTGTTTCCGTCGATATCCATTGGAGCACTAACTGCTGTTTCTTCGGATATTCCAACCATACTGGGAACTTCCGTCTTCGGGACATCTTCTCCAGCATAGCCAGCTCGAAATGAAAAGTGTCCAACGTCAAACACCAAAGCGCCCACCTCATCTGCAAAGAAATCATAAAAATTCATATTCCTTATTCCACTACTTTAAACATTTGGCAATGACTTTTCTCTTCCATTAATGAAATTAGCATCTCCATACAGAATACAGCTCATCAGGCCATAGTTAATTGTCTACCATTTATGATTTAACAATAAAATTCAAATTTAATTATTTCTTTTACCTCCTCCGTAAACTCCACTCATATTTCCGGTAGCCGATTTTTGCCGCTGCTGAACGAATTAAATTGCCTTCTTCTGTCGTTCAGGATTTTAGGTCCTAGACTGAGGGACTGACTGTCCTTGACAACTTTGACCTTTGAACTATATTCCTAAACTTCTACCATAAATCCAAAATATAAATAATTTTAGTGACAGAAAGTAATTCCCGGTTGACTGCTTTGACGCTTAGTTTACAAATTTGAAATTTTGCGCTAGTACATAAGTAGCCAATCACAAATCGTTAAATGTGGCGGCTCTTTGTTGAGGGAGAAAGCTATGTTTAGTTACGTACACACGGGGATGTGTGGTTTTAGGTGGACTTTCTCTATTCCTATCCTAAATAGTTTTTACTGACACCTGTGCTGTCTATGCAAGAAAATTCCCCACGTTGGGGGCAACTGAACTATTTCGGGAGTAAAAACGAACATCACACTAACTGACTAACTTGTAAATTATGCTGAGCATCTAATATGATACTAAATTATGTTTAAATTGCTATTTTTGCCAGGAATTCTATATGCGTTGATGGAAGTAAATGCTAAACACTACAAAATTATAAATATAATGTTTATAGTTTGATTGGATTATATTTATGTACTTACGAAATATTGATTTAATCATTTGAGTAACAAAAATCGTGCAACATTACAGTACAATTAATTGTTAAGTGTTGTGTATGTAAGTAATATTTAGTACTGCCTATTAATTTTTAACTAAATCTACCCATTACATACTAATTTCCGTACAAGAATACAAAATAATTAAGTTGAGCCACATTTGTCGTAATTGATCATGAACCTGAACACTTACTTCAAATGTTAGTATAAGCTTACAATACAATTAATTAGAATACGTAATGAATACAATAAGTAAGTAGTACGAACATTTTAAACATCAAGAATAATGTGAACATTGATTTGGAAATGTTTACTGGGATCAATCAAATCAGGGAACGAAATTCATCCCATTTAGCACACAGCGTCATCAAATTTAGGCAAGCCCGATTTATCAAAGTCGTCAAAAAACGAGTGTGTTATTGCTGATTTGGCACTCAATCTTGCTGGTGGGCTGTATGCAAGCATTTGAGCTAGAAGATCCATACCCTCCTTGTTTTCTGCAAGTCTTGGAGAAACTTGAGCTCCTAAACTAACTTCGGTCCATTTGGGAAAAGTTGCTTTATAATCCGGAAGCTCAGAAACACCAGGCCATATTTCTTCAGTTGGTGTCCGAAGAACACTAATGATACAATAATCAATTTCATTTTTTAGTAAACCAATCAAAAAAATTATTTTAAGACAAAAGGTAAATAATATTGGTAGCATACCGAAAGATCCGGAAGAGTTGATCGATTTCAGAGTCTCCTTGGAATAGTGGCTTTTTAGTGACCAATTCAGCCATTATACAACCCACAGACCAAATGTCAACCGGACACGAATATCTAGGTGACCCCAGAAGAACCTCAGGAGCTCGGTACCATAAAGTTACAACCTCGTGAGTATAAGCTCTCAGTGGAACACCAAATGCACGAGCTAGTCCAAAGTCAGCGATTTTCAAATTCCCACTTGTGTCGATAAGCAGATTTTGAGGTTTCAAATCTCTGTGCAAAACTCTCCTTTGATGACAAAACAGCATTCCTCGCAAAAGCTGTAAAACAATAGATAAATTTTTAGTTTACTAAATTCGTTCAATTAGAAAAAAGAGAAGACATACATAACATTTACAGTAGAAATGCAAATGCTGAATGTAAAACTTACCTGATAAGTCAATGATTTAATAGTAGTCATTTCAAGAAACTTTCCATGTCCATAACTATCAATGTATTTTTTCAAGTCCATTTGCAAATAATCGAATACCAAATATAATTTTGCCTCTTGCATGATAACGTCTCGTAACCTGTGCAAGTAATACAAAAATGGACTAGTTAGTTGGGGTCTGGGGTTAGCATTATTTCATAAGTATTATTCATATTACCATCCAAAGTTGGAATTGTAAGCTTACAAATCATGTCTAATGACAAATGATCACGATTATTTTGGTGACTTACCCAACTATATTTGGATGTGCTGACAATTCTTTCAGGATAGATATTTCCCGGAGAGCTGTGGGGGGTACGCCTTCCTCTTCATTTTCTATTCGGATTTTTTTCAGCGCAGCAAACTCCCCTGACTTTTTGTGTCTGCATTTATAAACGACTCCGTAAGTCCCTAAAAAGTGAAAGATAAAAATAGACATTAAAATATGACTTTCCATAATTTGTAATTTTGTTTCCCCATACACCAGAAACACCATATCCTGGACATCTGCCTTACACTTAATTTGATCATAACACAAAACGGCTTAACTTTTTTCTACTACTGACTGACTGACAACAAGAAAAATTACTGCTAATTAATTATCATTATTTTTCATATATATCGAACCTTCGCCAAGTTTTTCAATTCTTGTGTAGTCTTCCGTCATTATCAATCTTTCGTAAGCTCGTCGTTACTGAATTTAAATGAGTCCTAAAAGGCGTCAGGAACCACGAATGACGTTTGTTTAATTAGTTATTAAACTGTTTGTCACAATTAAGTTAGTAAATGTTAATTATTAGTGTGTTAACTACATTAATAACAGTTAGGATGTTAATCGGCCGTTGACAAAAGCAGAAGGTCTTGCTTTCCGCCAAGTTCCGTTGATCTGTTGATCTTCGTCTGTCTGTTATGTTTCTGT